>ML291946.1:19404-44491 GCA_005239495.1 Nicotiana undulata
ACCCCCCCCCCCCCCCCCCAGCTGGAGGATGACAAGACACCCAGCTTGCAGAGAAGATGTTGATGCTGAATAATAGTGAGTGATTTAGTGAAAATGTCAGCAAGTTGAGATTGAGTAGGGACATATTGCAAAGAAATCATGCCAACAGCAAGCCTTTCACTAACAAAATGGAAATCAAGCTCAATATGCTTGGTACTCTCATGAGATATATGGTTCTTGGCAATGATGATAGCAGACTTATGTCACAATGAAGAGGAATGTGGGTAGAAATGGTGAGACCAAGTCACCCAAAAGTCTCACAAGCCAAGTAAGTTTCGCCACAGTCTTCCTCAAAGCCCGGTACTCAACCTCTGCAGATGAAAAGGAGACTGTGGGTTGTTTTTTAGATTTCTAGCGAATATGGTTTCCCTCAAGAGTGACAAAGTAACCACTAGATTTTCTAGAAGAAGGACATCCTTTCCAGTCAGAATCTGAATATGCCTGAAGAGAGAAATTCTGATTTCTGTTGAAGAAGATGCCTTTGTCAAGTTCTTTGACCAAGTATCTAAGAACATGAAGAGCAACATGCATGTGAGCAGTCCTTGGAGAATTAAGGAACTGACCGAGGTGCTGAACTAAGAAGGAGATGTCTGGTCTAGTATGTTGCAAAAAATTGAGCTTCCCTATCAATCGCCTGTACGGAGAAGGGTCAACCAAAACATCACCAAAATTGGATGTAAGATTAATAGACAAGTCCAAAGATGTCACCAAAGGGGAGGCAGAAGAACAATGGGATTCTGAAAGTAGTTCTTTAAGGTATTTGTGTTAATTGACAAGCAGACCATGAGGTAAATGAGACACTTCAAGACCCAGGAAATAGTGTACAGTCCCCAAATCCTTGATCTTGAATTGGTCACCCAGTAATGCCTTGAGGGAAGTCATTTAAGAAGTATCATTCCCAGCCAATAAGATGTCATCCACATATACATCAATGAGGACAACAGAAGTGCTAGAGGATTTGGTGAACAATGAATAGTCATTGAGGCTGGAGGAATAACCCCTTGAAATAAGAGCATAAGATAACTTTGCAAACCACTGCCTGGAAGCCTATTTAAGGCCATACAAGGACTTCTTCAGCTTGCACACAAGTAGAGGATCATAAGATGAAGGAATGATTGTAAGACCAAGAGGAACCTTCATATATACCTCTTCAGAGAGATCCCCATGCAAAAATGCATTGTTGACATCAAGTTGATAGATATTCCAAGAATGCTTGGCAACCAAAGCAAGCAAACACTTAATAGTGGTGAATTTGACTATAGGAGAAAATGTCTCGAATAGTGAATCCCAGTATGTTGTGTGTCCCCCTTATTACCAATCTAGATTTATACTTTTCACTGCTACCATCTGAGTGTTGCTTGATTTTATACACCCATTTTGCAAGGAATGGCCTTTTCACCAGGAGGTAAAGGGACTATGTCCCAAGTCTGATTAGCCTTTAAGGACTGAAATTCTTTCATCATGGCTTCTTTTCGAGCATGGTTAGAAACAACATGATGATAAAAAATAGGTTCAAACAAGGATGTAGGTGAATATGAGGAGGAAGAAGAGATAGAGGAGTGGGCAGGAGGGACAATATAACAAATGTAGTTCTTAAGGTGAGTAGGAGTGACAGTGGGCCTAGAAGATTTCCTCAAGAGAAGAGGTGAATGAGAGGAAGAATCAGGAGAAAAAGCTAATGGTGAAGAAGTAGATTTGAAAGGTAAAGCAGGAGGAGGAGGATGAAAAGGAGAAGAAGAATCAGGAGAAAGAGCTAACGGTGAAGAATCAGAATTGAAGGGTGAAGCAGGAGGAATAGAAGAGGAAGGAGATTGTACATGAATGGAAGAAAGGTGATAAAAAAAGGGAGTGGGTGAAGAAGGAAAGAAACAGAAGGAGAAGAAGTGGAAGGAAATATAAGTTAAGCAAATATCACATCCCTAGAATAGAAAACAGATTTGTTACCTAGGTGTAATAATTTGTAAGCTTTTTTGCCAAAAGCATAACCTAGAAATACAAAAGGGATGACTCTGGATTTAAACTTGTCTCTAGAAGGATGAGGAACAATAGCATAGGCTAAACAACCAAAGGATTTAAGATGGCTATAAGTAGGAGTATGACCGAGCAAAGTTTCACAGGGAGTTTTGTTAAAGAGAACTGTTGATGGAAATCTCTTTATTAGGTAGGTTGATGTAAGAACATACTCCCCCCAATACTTGGTAGGCAATTTAGATTGAAGGAGCAGTGCTCTAGCAGTTTCTAATATGTGCTTGTTTTTCCTTTCTAATATGTCATTCGGTTGTGGAGTGTGGTAAAAGAAGTTTGATGAGAAATTCCAAGAGATGTGAGATACGTAGCATGAGAATGGTCATACCCCAGTTCACATGCATTATCTTTTGATGTTCGGCCAAAAATGCATATATTTACCCATTGTTACCTCACATTCTAGTATTTTTAATTGTCATTTGAGTATTAGTTTTATTATTTTGTGCTTAATATTATACTTTAACTGTGTAGAAATAAAGCGGTGTGAAAATGAAGAGATTTGGAGCAAAATTAAATAAATGAGAAAGAAAAAGAAAGGAAATTATAATAAAATAAGGGGGGACACCCCTTGGTCTTTGTCCCCCCAAGTGGAGACAAACAAAATATGATGTTCTAATTCAAAACAAGAAATTGAAGGATTGCACGTAAAAACAATTATGCTTTCAGCGCCAGGACCAGTGCTAGGCGCTGGCCTGGACACTGTATTGCGTGGGTTCTCCTATTTTGTCCGGGATAAGGTTATTTTGGTCCTATACAACCCCAACTCGTATAAAAGGGGTTCTAAACCTAATTTTGATGGGAGCTAACATACTTTGAAGGGGAATTCACGTGGAGGAACATACACCACGCTTGGAGGAGGCTTCTACCTAGTTTATCTTCTCTTCTCTTTTTTTAATCTCATAGTTTATTAGTTCTAGAGTTTTGGGTGCTACATGAACGTTGTAGTTTGAAGCTTGAATTGTTCATATTATTTATCATATTGGTTTATTTATTCAATCTTGCGCTTAATTATTTGATTTCTTGATCACCAATCGAATACTATCTACGAATCTAGGATTGAACTCAGGAGAGGGAATTTTAGATTGCATATAAGATTGGGTAGAGAAAGATCTTAACTCTTAAGGGGAGAGAATTTGTGGTTAGGATAAGAATATACCTAATCGCCTTGCTTGGTTACTATACAAGAATTATTAATGCGTTCTTGTTAATCCTAATTCCATAGGAATATAGGCGTTAGGTTAGCTTGAATAGGCGAGTTGTAATTCGGGAGAAGGCTACGAGTAATATTAACCCTGTCAACCAATAAACCAGATAAATTAATTAGACAATTTAAGTGGAAAACTCAACGGGATTGTTAGCTAACCCATAGCTCTAGAATATTCACTCACATTGAATTCGTCTTTAAGCTTGTCATTGTTTTCTGTAATCTCTTAATTTGTTACTCGAGATTAGTTGTAGTTAAATATTCATACCTTAGGAATCGTTTGAATAGTTTAATTGTTTGGGTTTAATTTAGTTGATAGTTAATCATAAGTCCCTGTGAGTACGATATCTGGACTTACAATCCTATATTACTTGTCGACCACGTATACTTGCGTGTGCGTTTGGGAGCAACACCTTTACATGAAAGGAGGTGTGTCCAGGTGACTATGCTACAATTATCTACAATAGTCAAGAAATACATGAAACCATTGTAGGTGGATGTATGATAAGTCCCCATAGGTCAATGTGGACAAGCTGGAAGGGTTTTGTGGATTGTGTAGAGCTGTGAGGAAATGGAAGTCTCTGTTGCCTGGCCATTGGACATATTGGACAAGTGAAAGACTATTAGGGAGAAACTTACTAGGCAAATGAGGAATAAAATCATTTTCACAAAAGGAATATGTCCCATTCTTTGATGCCAAAGAACATCATTTTCATTTATAGAGGTAGCAGTACAATGAGTAGGTAAAACACTAGAAAGAGATACATGTTGAGGAGTAGAAAAATTAAAAGGTAAAACAGATGGTGAAATAAAAACACTTTGGAAAACATTAGTTGAGGGAGCATCAACTACAGCATCAACACTGAATGGTAGCCACATAATGTATAAGCCATGCTCAACCTTACCAATTTCCAACGGCCTCCTTAGAGAAGGGCCCTGTAACCAACATGAAATTTTCAGTAAGAAATGCATAGCATTTGAGTTGACTGAGAAGTTGGTGTACAAAAATCAAGTTGTAGTAAAAAGAGGGAACCAACAAAACATTAGTTAAAGTAATGTTGGGAGATAAAGAAAGAGAACCAAATGAATTCACTTTCACTTTTTAACCATTTGTCAAAGTGACAAGAGAAGGAAAGAGTAATGGTTGTATATTATGAAGAAGGTGTTTGTGAGGTGTCATGTGATTGGTTGTCCCTAAATCCAATATCCAAGAACTGAAATATTCATGAGTGGCATGACATACAAGATATCCATATAGTCTACTAACAGGGTTATTATGCCAACCTGCAAAATTGGTATGGACTGGAGGATCTTGGGAAGAGGACTATTGAACTGAAGAACTCATCTGCATTTGCTGAAATAGTGACATGAGATGAGCATTCTGCTCTTTAAGAAAACCCATTTGGTACATCTTCATGTTGAGAAGGATCATGAGTAGATGAAGGTTGTTATGTGGAATCAACTTGAGCACAAGCTACAATCCTTTTTCCCTTAGTGAATTTGACGTCTGGTGTGAAGCCATGGAGCTTGTAGCATTTGTCCCCAGTATGCCCGGGCTTCTTGCAATATTTGCAGGATAAGTTGGACTTTCTGGGCTCAAAATTTACCCTACTGATGACTTCGTCTGATCAATGATGAACACGAAATTGTCAAAATTTCTCCGGTGAAGGGTCAGATAATGGCGAAAACTATCAGGATTCGCTCTGATACCATGTGAATCTGAGAGTAATCGAAGAGAATTTTGGGTTCATTCTGTAGAGAACCATGAAAAATATTGGTGTATTGAAAAATGAAAATGTTCAACAGTACAATTTAGCCTATTATCATCTATTTATACTACAAAAAATAAGCAATGGCTATGTAATAAAAATTGGCTATCTATACAATAAGTTTACAAGACTTGTATCAGTGTATCATTCGGGTGGCCCTGGATTGTGTCTGTTGGGCCTAAGGTGTTTGGGCCATCTATTCCAACATTGTTCCAATAATCCACCATCTTGTTATAGTTATGAAACTACTGTGGTACCTCACCATTTTCTTTATTTAAGTCGACGAGCAATATTGCTAGTGTTGGAGTCATACATTTGGATCAGTTTGAGGTATAGTGGAAACATAGGAAGACTTAGACCAGGTGTCATAGGAAATGGTTTTATCATTCTCAATGTGTAAATGTGTGCATTTGTCAATGGTGAAAAGGTCTAATTATAAAAAATAAGAATAAAAATGGGAAAAAGTCTGAGATGTTATGGACAGCCATAATGTCATTTCTGTTTTTACTCAGTCCGTTTTAGATCAATTCATCAACTATATATGTCCTAATTCTAAATTAGTTGGTGTCTCGTATGTACATGTTCTATATGTATTTCCTTTATTATTTTGAGAATACACCAAATTAGGATTATTTTAATCAATTAATGGTCGTCAACTTACATTTAGCTTTACCTTTTCCTCCACATTTCAACTTCTTTGTATTGTCATAATATAGTTGTTTTAACACCAAAGTTGGCTTACAACAACAAACAACTATGCATATGAAGTATGAATTAATAACCTGCCATACACTAAATTGTACAAATAGTCATATAACTATGACTTTTTTTTTTTTACCAAAATTCATCACTTTGTTTTTCACACAAAACTCATAAAATTTTCACTAAAAAAAAAAAAGCTCACACAAAAATTATAGTGACAGGAAAACACAATTTTTCGACAGTATTTTCTTATTCCACGGTATTTATTTTTATTTAAGTCTAATAAATAATAATCTAATTGAAATAGAATTTTTTTATATTTTAAGCCGCTCTAAAAAATAATAACCGATAAAATATTTATATATGTATATATACATATATGTGTATTATATACATATAACCCCATACAGTTAAGGGCAAAGATTACTTTAACTCTGCGGCCCAAACTAATTATATTCGCCGCAAAAGTATATAAAATTTGTATATAATATATATAATATATTAATTTTTTTTTTTGGCTACTATTTTGAGAGCGGCTACACAGTATTATTTCTGCTACAGTTAATTACTCATTATAATTGGTAAAATTACAATAATAGTGTAGAAAATTTTGCATTATTACTGCATATAATTTATGGCATTTCCTCCTTTATCTGCGAACTTACATAAGCAATTTGTGTGGCTCTTCTTTAGACGTCTTAATATTCCCATATTAATGAAGATGGGGTAAGTGATGTCTTTTGAATCTTGTCACTAAGCTGTAGATGGCCCCATATTTTCTGCTAGGACGGCTATGGAGTTTGGCACTTACCCCTCAATCCTAGCATTGGCCCCATATTTCTTTTTGTTGGTTTTTTCTCAATTATTTTCTACCATAATTCATGTATAAATCATCATTTTAAAACAAATAATGAATGGAGTCGCCTGAAACCATAATTTCGACATGACACGCAAATATATATAGACAATTACTAATTTTTTTGATAATTGATTAAATCATAAAAATATAAAGAATGAACTCTTTGTTATGAAACAATAAAAGAAGAAGAACAATATTGCAGAGAAAGAGAAAGAGGGAATTCTTATTGAATTCTGGGATGATTTACAATGGAGTAAGACCCCTTTATTTATAGGGAAAGAGTGACTTAGCCACCAAGTAACAAATCCTGAACATAAACATTTACCATAAATAGAATTCTATTTATAACACTCTTCAAATTCTAAATTTGTCGTTGATTATGCAAGCCGGAAACATCTCCTCTGAGTAAAAAGAACCTTTATCCCAATTATTATTTAAATATTTTTTGGAGCTAAATTTAAATCATTTGATAGAACTTTATTTAAAACAAAAAAGGCAGCTCGGTGCACTAAGCTCCCATTATGTGCGGAGTTCGAAGAAGGGTCGGACCACGAGGGTCTATCGTACGCAGTCTTACTCTATATTTTTGTAAAAAGTTATTTTCACGACACGAACCCATGATCTCCTGGTCATATGACAATAATTTTATCATTTAAGCCAATACTCTCCTCTCTTTGATAGAACTTTATTCTACTTTTAAAATGTCTGCTTTTGCTTTCGAAATATTGAAAAATCAAGGTCAAATATTATTTAAAGATCTGCAAAAATTGACCATTAAAGTCCACTTCGGACACCTAAAACTAATAACGGAAAAGCGTCAAATATACCTCTCTATTTTCAAATATTGTCTAAGAATACCTCTCGTTATACTATTGGGTTATCACCCCTAACGTTATATTTTGGGTTCAAATATATCCCTCATTTTAACTTTGGGT
Organism: Nicotiana undulata; assembly: GCA_005239495.1. Lineage (NCBI taxonomy): Eukaryota > Viridiplantae > Streptophyta > Magnoliopsida > Solanales > Solanaceae > Nicotiana > Nicotiana undulata. Next base: position 26,938 of record ML291946.1, read on the forward strand.
TCAAATATACCCCTCATTTTAACGGAGGGACACGTGTCAGCGTCCTGTTGACCAATTCAAAATATCTCCTAATTAATTAAAAAGACCCATTATCTATATCCGAAAAATCATTTTCTAAAGTAATTTTTTTTATAAAAACTGGAAAAAAAAAGCAGAAATATTTTTTTTCCACTTTTTACAAAAAAATAAAAATAGAAATAAAATCTAAAAAGCAATTTTCTAAAGCAATATTTTTGTAAAAACTGAAGAAAACAAATTGTGAAAACTGGATTTTTTTTTCGTTTTTTCAGTTTTTAGTAAAAATAAATTCAGCTTTTTTCAGTTTTTATAAAAAAAATTGCTTTAGAAAATTATTTTTCAATTTTGTTTTTAGTTTTTACAAAAACAATTACTTTAGAAATTATTTTTCAGTCTTTTAAACATAATTTTTTTCTAAAAACTGGAAAAAAATATTTTGATATTTTCAGTTTTTAGTAAAAAAAATTTAGTTTTTTTTAAGTTTTTACAAAAACGTTGCTTTAGAAAATTGCTTTTTAGATTTTATTTCTATTTTTACAAAAACATTTTTAAAAAAAAAAAATTTCCAGTTTTTTTGTAAAAAGTGGAAAAAAAATATTTCTGTTTTTTTTTTCCAGTTTTTATAAAAAAAATTGCTTTAGAAAATTATTTTTCGGATATAGATAATGGGTCTTTTTAATTAATTAGGAGATATTTTGAATTGGCCAACAGGACGCTGACACGTGTCCCTCCGTTAAAATGAGAGGTATATTTGAACCCAAAGTATAATGTTAGGGGTATAAATAACCCAATAGTATAACGAGGAGTATTCTTAGACAATATTTGAAAATAGAGGGGTATATTAATTTTCTCCGTTGGCTGTCGATACCCTCATATTCCCCGCCTCTCGCTCTCTTGTTCAAGAAAATTATACTATTTGAATTTTTTTTAGAGCCCGTTTGGACATGAGAATTTTTTCAACTTTTTTTGAAAAAATTTCATTTTTTTTCTTTCCGAATGTAGCAGCATGAATGGCGCATAGCAAAGCAGCGCCCAATACACCGGCAACTCTCTCATTATGTGAAACGGATTCAAGGTTCAATTATGAAACCCTTGAAAAAAGAGGTTGAATCGAAATATAGCTACTATACCAAAACTAAACCAGATTGACCCAGAAACAAAACCAACAATTGGACTAGAGAATGCGATTGCATTATAAGGTCTCAATTGAACAAATCGAGCAAACTCGAATTGACGTAACATGAAACCTATTAGGCCAAAATCTCCATGGAGAGCAACAAATTGGCCATAAAATTTCCAATTTTCCTTGAAGACGAATTTTTAAATTTTTCAAAAATTTGAAAAACTCTAAAATACTGGTTTTCAAAATTTTCACTTAGATCACTCACAAAACTTTAAAAATAACCCAAAATTATATTCATGTCCAAACAAAACTCTAGTTTTCAAATATCATTTTCATTTGAAAATTTTTTCACTTGTTTTGGAAATTTTATAATTTTTATGTCCAAACGCCCACTTAATATTGTAGATGTGGTTCATCAATTATCTTTAATTTCTTTTTTTTTTCTTTGCTGACGAGAGCTTAAGTTATGCTGGAATCATCAACCATCCAAGTTGTGCTTGAATTTGGATATATACACTTGCAAAGTTAATTAGTAAAATATTGGAGTTTTTTTTCTTTCTTTTTATTTTCCTTTTCTCGATTTAGTCAAAGGATGGAGGTCTTAATCTAAAAGTCCGATGTTCATATCTCATTCTTCCCCTCCTTGGATTTGACCTAATCATATTGCAGAGAAAATATTTCTAAAATGGAGAAAAATCATCAAAGAGAAAACATGAGAATGAACTAACGAGACCAAATAAGCAAAATGTTACCAACGTCGACGACAAGACCATAAGACTTTATGCGAGATAGACACTCTATGGCTTCGTTTGGTACGAGAGATACGAGATAATATATTTCGCAATTAAATTTAAGATGAGTTATCCCAAGTTTGTATTGGGACAAAATCGCGCAGGATTATATTGTCCCTTAAAGAGTCGTTTGGTTGAGAAACAAATTATCTCAGGATTAATTATCCAGGATTATTATCTCACCCTCCGATAAGGATAAGAATAACACTACAATCTCGGGATAACTAATTTCACATGAGATAAACTCATCTCAAATTTAATCTTGAGATTAGTTATCCCTTATTCCTTCTACCAACAAGCCCTTAGTGTATAACATCAGTGACACTTATTGATTTTTTGTGACAAAATGGTTAGAATTATTATAAACATATGTTTAAACTTTTTAATTTACATATATAATTCGAGTTGTAAACAATGTACGTATAATGAAAGGGAGAGCTCGAGTTTCTTCTTGATACTCCCTCCGTTCACTTTTACTTGACACGTTTTGACTTATCATGACCCTTAAGAAATAATAAAGAAAGTGCATAATTTACTATATTAATTGATGCATGCTTTATTTAATTTGAGAAAATAATTTGAAATGAGTAATAAATATTATGAATATAACAAGAAAAAAAGTTTATCTTTCTTTTGATATGTATAAAATAATAAATAAAAATGAAAATTTATTTTTATTATACAAGTAAAAGTGAACGGAGAATATAATATTTTTAGGTTTCTCACACAACAAAATTGTTAGGGGCAAAGGTTAAAAAGGAAAAAGTCAACAGGACAAATTATTTGACCAAAGATAGACTTCAAAGGCCGTTAATTCAGGTAATCAACGTCTTATTAAGTGTGGAACTGACAAATTCCCAGCTTTCATATATACATTACATTAATTCTCCAAATTCTCCCTTTCAAATATCTGACTTTTAATTTTTTTTAGTAGCTGCAAATAAGTCCAAAAGCTACTACAATTAAAAAAAAAAATTACTACTCTCCTTTTTTGAAGATAATTAGTTAGAGAATTTTGAATCTTCCCTTGTTTGTTCTTGAAATTCTTGGAAATTATAGATTCTTGGGGTTGCTTCTTTTTGAAAAATTAAAAGTTAAAAATCTTTCTGACTTACTGAAGTTTTGTTCATTTCTTGTTTTCTATGGTCATTAATTTCCTCAAGAAAATAACTGGTTCTTGAATTTGTGGTGAGAATAAGTAGTTAATTTCAGGTAGTTAGGATTTTGGTAGAGATTCACGGGAAAATTGGGATTGTCACAAGAAAGGTATCAAGAAAAGGCACAGATTTTCAACTGCCTTTAGTGATTGCAGCTCAAGTGTTTGTGGTTTTGTCTGTCTTAGAAATTTTAGTGTATTCAGTATAAAGGTCTAGGCTTTATGCTGTGTTTTATCAGAGAAAAATACAAGTTAATACTTCCTATTCATATCCAATTTGTTTTCTTGAAATGGATCATTCTGTAGCAGAAGTTACAAAGGATAAGAATGGAGTTGGTCAAGTTTTGCTTCGAAATCCACGTGGTGCCTCCGTTCGAGTTAGTTTCCTTTTGAGATTAAGCTTTCTATTTGGCTGAATGCTATGTTCGTAATCTGAAGTCTTTGAGAAACTGAGTTTTTGTATTGTTTTATCCAGGTTAGCCTGCATGGAGGACAGGTACTTTCATGGAAGAATGACCATGGTGAAGAATTACTTTTTGTAAGCAGTAAGGTACATTTTTTAAACCAATTGTGCTGAAGCAATCCTTCTAGTTTTTGTACTTTTGTCGTTCTTCTTGATTTGATTTATGGGAGAAAGGTTTATAGGACTCGTGTTTCCGCTAATCTTGCAATGAAAATTGCTTTAAGTTTATGTTCAACCGGGCTATTTCTGAGTTTCTTTGAAATTTCTTGGCTAATGAAATGAGAATATCATTATGTTGATATTTTTGCTACCTGGTGATAATTGTTATCAGGTTCACCCTTTTCAGAGGGTGAGCTTCTGTTTCCTGCATTGACATGGTTTTTTCAAGTCTGGCTAGTTTAAGAATTTGATTTTAGAGAAATTATGGAAGTAACTGAGAATTTGTTACTATGTACAAACTGATTGCTTGCTCTTCGTGTTGGGATTCTTCATCTTTAGGCAACTTTTAAGCCACCAACAGCTGTGAGGGGTGGAATTCCAATTTGCTTTCCACAGGTATATAATTGTTGTTCAGCGCTTCATATTCCTCTAAGATACGGCTCATACTTAATTTTCAAAATGTGACTGATGTGTGTACTTCTGAAGTTTGGAAACCGGGGCTCCCTTGAGCAACATGGATTTGCCAGAAATAGGATGTGGATCATTGATGATAATCCTCCTCCTCTACACCGTAATGATTCCAATGGCAAAGCGTATACCGACTTACTACTTAAATCATCTGATGACGATCTTAAAGTCTGGCCTCATGGGTATGAACTTTATCTTGGAGATAATGTGAAATTCTTTCAATATAATCCATTTCTTTCTTAATAGGCAGCATAGTTATAAATGTTTAATTAGTATGCTAATACATTTATTTTGTTGTGATTCGGTCTTGATCATGCTATCGAGGTAGTCCAGCTACTGATGTTAGTCCTCTCTCTTGTTTCTTTCTCTAGTTTTGAATTCCGGCTGAGAGTAACTTTGGCTGTTGATGGATCTCTTACCCTGATATCACGCATCAGAAATGTCAATTGCAAGCCATTTAGTTTCTCCATTGCATACCATACATATTTTGCTCTCTCTGATATCAGGTAACTATCATAAACAGCTCGTGACTGAACGATTCTTCTAAACAGAATGATGGCTTTCCAGCTCTGTGTTAGACTGATAGAAACATTGCTATATAGTATTGAGAAGTTTGCATACTATCTTAGTATCTGCTGTCAAACTTCCTATATGAACACAAGCTTTGGCTTGACTTTTTCAATCACAAAATGAGTATACCCCTTTGTTACTCACACTTTCTGGAGCACAAAGCTGTAAAATAAAATGAATATGTTGTCATCACCTCCCTATCTGTTAGCAATAGAAGTTTGCTGTTCAAATTTAAAAATCACTAGAAGGTTAGTAGGTAGTTGGAAGTTCTCCTTTGCTCACTAGTAGTCTTAGTAGCGCGTGTTCCTTCATATTCTTAGATCTTTATTACGTCATGTGGTTTTGTCCCCTCAAGTATTGTATTCCCTATTGTTACTATTTGGTACTACCTACCCTTTTTCGCCCTCTTTTTCTTCTCTTCTTTTTCTTGCCTTTTCTCCTCCTCCTCCTTCGTCTTCTTCTTCTCACCCTTTCCGAGCCGAGGGTCTATTGGAAACAACCTCTCTACCTTCACTAGGTAGGGGTAAGGTCTGCGTACATACTACCCTTCCCGGACCCCACCTATTTGGAATATACTGAGTCTGTTGTTGTATATATCTTGTTGTTCATTTCTCATGGATCTCCGACAGAGCGTAACCTGTTGTGTTTGTTGGTTATTTCAAACCTTTTAAAAACCAAAAGCAAATTCATAAAGTCATTTTATGTCACGCTATTCATCTATTTCAACAACGGCCTAGATAAACTTATGGATTTCTTGACATATACTATACAGTCTCCCAATTCAGAACTTGAATACGCTAAACTAACTGCTCTTGTGACAGTGAAGTGAGAGTGGAAGGCTTAGAGACTCTTGACTACCTTGACAACTTGTGCAACAGAGAACGTTTCACAGAGCAAGGAGATGCCTTAACATTTGAATCTGAGGTAAAGAATTACATACATTTGATTGCAAGGGAGGTCATTTTCAGCATGTGCCGTATCAAACTCACATGTCATAGTTCAATAAGGCGCTTTGAGTACTATTCGGCTATTAGCCAGCCTAGCCACTGTATTCTCTATAATTTTCTCTCTGCTATTGCCTAATATTTTTGGGTCCTCGGTGGGTGAGCCGTACTTATGTTGATTCCCTTCCCCCCCCCCCCCCCCCCCCCCCCCCCCCTCTAAGCATGTATTAAAAAAAAGTTGTGAGCCACAGTATATGTATTACCCCTCTTTACCCATTTGTTTTAGAATAATTGTAAGTTGCGTGCACTGGTGCTCTAATCATAAGCTGCAGATCATTTCTGTGGTGTAGCAGTAGGTACTGGTCAAGATATTGTCAAACCATTTTGATCTCTAAAATTTTAACTTTCCTGTTTCAATATAGTAATTTAGTCCTGCTTCAAACTTCTGTCTCTCTTCCTTTTAATGAAAATTGAGTCAAACAAATGAAGTTGAAAATGAAATGACGATCAATAGTAGAATCAATGTCTGCCTTGTTTGGATAATCATCTATGGGAGCATAATATTTACTGAACTTGGGTGATAGATCATTTTATGTTTCATATAACTGGTTTGTGTGTTTGTAATTCCGCCTTTTTCTACAATCTAAAGATAATCTGCATTTTTTTTTCTGTGGCAGGTGGATCGAGTTTATCTTAGTTCATCAGATGTGATAGCAATTTTTGATCACGAGAAAAAGCGGACTTTTGTGATAAAGAGGGAAGGGCTTCCTGATGTTGGTGAGCTTGACTGTCCTTATGCATTTATTTATGTGGTATAAAACTAAGCCAAAAATAAATTTTAAAAAAATAGCAGCACTCTAGACAACTTGGGATGGTCAAAAATATTTCTGAAGCATACGAACATAGTCCCCACCTAAACTATGGGAGGATTGTTTTAAATAAGAAAATAAAAGCTGAAAAAACTGAAAATGAAGAGAAACAAAGATCAGAGAGAGATCCATTAGGTGATTTTTCAAGCTACAACACAGAGTTTCTGAATATATAATCCCTTTGTGGAAGGATGTTACTATGACTTATTGATATAAACTCCAGAGCTCGTATTGCTTAATTGATTGAAAGCAACTGATAAGCATCACTTCCTGAAGTTGGTTTCGTAACTAAGTAGTTACGTAGGATAAAGGTGTCGAAGCTGGTAACTAATGTCTAATAGAGTTTTGGCATGCCGTATATTCATTTCATTCATCACTTCTTAGATTTGGGTAGTCTGGTGTCAAAGCCTCGGACGTGTTCAGTTTAGTTACTTAGGTTAAAGGTGTTGAAGCTGGTAACTAATGTCTAATAAAGTCTTGGCATGCCGTATAGTCATTTCATTCATCACTTCTTAGATTTGGGTTTGTCTGGTGTCAAAACATCGGACGTGTTCAGTTTAGTAATCTAGTTACTGTATCTGATTTTCTTTAAACATTGTACATTAACCTATGACAGTGGTTTGGAATCCATGGGAGAAGAAATCTAAAACCATAGCAGATTTTGGAGATGACGAGTACAAACATATGCTTTGTGTAGACGGAGCAGCAATCGAGAAACCAATCACCTTGAAGCCAGGTGAGGAATGGACTGGAAGGTTGGAGCTGTCCGTCATGCCTACAAGTTGACGAATCACTAACAACAGCAATGTCCTGTGCCAAGAGCTGAGTCTCGCGTCCCAAGTTAAACACATAATTCATGCAACGTATGACCTCCTTAATATTAGCAGCGAAGTCGTACACTAAGAACCAATATCAATGTATTTTGTTGGTGTGAATTTGTAGTACTTAGAATGATTGATGTTTAAAAGTTCCATTTGTTATTCTTGTGGTTGTGTACATGTAATGGAATTGGGGAAAGGTCCTTTTTAATATTCCCCCTCAAATTGTTGTAACTTGAATGCCTACATAATTCCAGAACTGAGTTACCTTATGCAGCTATGTTGTATTCTCTTTTATATTTGGAGGGTAGAAACCGAGCTCGCCTATTTCATGACAGATCGGGACTGAAATGGGATGAGTTGAAGCTCGACCCCGGATCATATCGAACCAAGGCATGAAGTTAAATCATCGAGCTCGTGACTTCGGAACCGAACAAGATCGAGGAAACTTTATCGGGCCAAATAACGGAAGACCAAAATATCCGCAATCGGTCGGATATCACGGCGGAAATCTCGGCACGTATCAAGGAGAGGTTGATTAGTTAGCAAATTATGATATTTTTTATCTTTTATAGAATTGCATCAAGAGTAGGAATCCCATACTATATAAAGGGGGTTCTCATCATCAGGGGCGGATGCATGTAGTGACACCGCTTCATCGGAATATTTAACTAATTTCGTCTATGGTAGATGATATGCAAAAACAAAACAACGCACAAAAAAAATGTAAAGTGACACCACTTAATAAATCAAGTTCTCCGTCCAGTGGTCCAGCGCTAGGTCGAATGTTCGATTCTAGATGCCTGCATTATTTCACTTATTTGAGTTTATTTTTGCTAATAAAAAGAGGTGCTTCAGTTAGCACGGATTATAATATCGAAGCAGTAATACTCCTTTTAGTAATTTTTCAATGTGTTGGCTAGCTGCTACTATCGCCGTTTACTGATTAATTGTGACACCACTTACAAAAGTTCTACATACGTCACTGCTCATCATTTGTAACACACATTGAAAAAACTCATCTCAAAGCAATACAATGTTATTTCTAATTCTTATTATCTTGTCATTCTATTCCAACATCGATTGAGGCATTTCTTGACTCGAGGGCGACCAACCTTCAAGGCTAAGGTTGTTCAATTAGTGTGGTTTGTATTTATTTTCTCCGATTTTGAGAGTAAACAATATCACAAAAATTATAGGTCTTTGTTTAAAAAAGGTGGGCATGGAGGGAAGCCACTCTCACACAACAACTATCAGAGCCAGGTTTCGATCCTGGGACCTGTGGGTTATGGGCCCACCACGCTTCCGCTGCGCCACTCTGATTTGTTGGCATTCTGATTCTCACAAATAAATAAGAATTATTTTAATTTTTCCCAAAAGGTCTCCTCTTTTATTCTCCAGTAATTTCTAGTCTCTATAGTAAAATCTTGGGTATTAGAACTTCTTCAAAAAACTATATTTGGGTTACTTTTTCATCGAAGAGAGATCTTCATGTTTTTATTTTTCAAAGGAGGGACTAATTTCATATATTTATTAATTTTTCGGCATCAATTTGAATTTTCTTGAAATCACGTAATGAAATTGTGAGTTTGATTTGCGTCCCCAATAGCTTGTTTGGAGAATCCGACAACCTATCGATGTTGAGACTAGTTGTTTCCACAACTAAAACCGTTTAAATATTTTAAACCTTTGTATACTTAAATTTCTTTAAAATCACCATTTGACACGAAATATTGAGCCGTCGATAATTGATTATAACTTATTAAATGGAAAAAAAAACATATTACAACAACTATAAATAAACATTTGATTTCTCCTACTTTGATCGACAACACACCATTTTTCTTTTAGAGAAGAGGTCAAGATTTTTTTGTGATACAAACCAATAAATCCAAAAACTAGTCAAATCTGAAAAAATAAAAACTTAATAACAAGACAATACACATGGATTCTAATATATATCAAAAACAAAGCAAAAGGAATAATTGTAAACTGTTCCCTTCGAATATATGAATCTGTATATTTAAGGACAAATTGTGATGGTTAAGTGAAAAGAAATTACAAGTTGAATTGTCGCTGTTTTTATAGGATACTCCCAAAAAAGCAGTTGACTATCTCTATTATCCTAAATAATTATTACTGTATTTATTACTATATATATAAGATGATTATTTTTTTCTTTTTATTGATATGATGGAACTGCTTTTTGAGATTCCCCATTGACAAAACATTCTACCAAACAACGTGAAAAACCATTCTCAATGATTTAAAGCATTAGCTAGTCTATATAATATTCTCTAATTTAATAATAAAAAAAACAATGTTTTTGAGGAGTTAGAGGTCGGAACCAGAATTTCAAGAGGATGGGTGCATTATTGTGAAAATGCGGAATTAGAATTTATATTCGACGAGTTTAACTTTAGCATCTACCATGTACCCATTACACTTTTGAAATTATAGGTTTAAAATTATATTCTTTTTAAAATGTTAGTGATTTTCACGTGTGTGTGTGTATATATATGTATATATTCCGTGCCGAAAACAAGACCGTACAGAGTGGGATTTGAACCACCAATTTCACTCGTATAGGTGCACCTTAGTGCACCATAGGAGTCTTTAAGCATGGGTTCACGCACATATAATTAAGTGATTTTCAAGAAATATAATACTCCCTCCGGTCCACAATAAGTGACAAATTTGCTTTTGGCACGCCCATTAAGAAAATACTAAATTCTATACAAAAATACCTAATATGACTAAACTGCCCTTAGTTAAATATTTAATGTGAGGAGTAAGAATTTTTTTTAGGGATATGTACATAAGGGTTATTTGTAAAAACAAATTGAATTCTTTCTTGATTATATAAATGAACACTTATTTTGGACCAAAATAAAAAAACAAATTAGTCACTTATTGTGAACCGAAAAAAATATTATAATATAATAATTTAAAGAAAAGAGTATAAGTTTACGTGAACTCATACCCTAAGACTTAGATAAGCTCTCATCAGGGGAAGATATCGTAATAATGATATATGATATGTTGGTGTACATCAGAATTTAATTTTATTTATAGCAGGTTATCATATCTCAATTAAGAAATTTCCAATATTAGTGTCGGTTGTTTATAAGTTAGCAAAAAAAAAGAGAAATATTATTAATTTAAATATTTAAAAAGTAACTTATGGAAATAACTTAAAGGAGATATTAATAAAATTTATCCTGATAAAGTATGGATGCTCATTTGCCATTCACGTGGAAGTGTATGGACCATCACTTGCATTTATTTATCGATGTTATGAATAATTTCGAAAAATGAAAACTATATTTTCCAAAGCAAAATACTCGAGACAAGAAAATAATTCCAATCGTGCTCGTTTTTTTTTCGAAAGTACTTTTTTTCTAAAAATATGATCGACAAATAATTATCATATTCGCAATTCTTTCTCCATCGATAAATAAAATATTTTAGTTTCTATCTTTATGAAGTCGGAAAGTAAATTGGTAATAGGTCGTACAAAAATTCTTTTTAATATATAAGTCAGATCTCTCTAGTTTCTATAACAATATTTCACTATAAAAATTAAGTTTTTCGAAATCAATTCTTTTGTTATGTTATAATATATATTTTTTTATAACAATACTTCTCTATAATATTTAATTCGGAACAAACGATATTGTTATAAAGTTGTTTGACCGTAATGATATATTCATAACCATTCAAGGTGCCCAAAACAATTTGCAAAATTGGCCCTTGCTGAGAATTGGACAAATGACTGAGTAATAAGAATTGGATGGAGATGCATTGGTTTGTTGAAGGAAGCCAAAAGTGTTATCATCATTTCCAAATTTGTCCTATTTTTATCTGCCAAACTGTATGATATATACTTTTTTATTTAATATATGATATTGATACACGTATAATAGTGCCCACTCATTTTGTACGAAATATTGAATCCCATTATGTAGACGACAAATACAGCACGGATTGAAAGTTGGAGGCGGACCCAATTAGGGGTGGGCATAAAATCCGAAAAACCGAATTCCGAACCGAACCGAACCGAATTAATTCGGTATTTCGGGTTCGGTTATTTCGGTATTTCGGTCTAATTCGGTATTAAATTTTCGGTATTTCGGTATTTCGGTTCGGTTTTCGGTATTACAATTTTAAAAATTCGGTATACCGAATATACCGAATATACCGAAATTTTAAGTATATATTTTTTTGGACCCTACCTATACTAACACACCTAGTGTCCAACCCAATGTAATTCCCATTTCCCGTCGCCCCAAGCCCAGCCCAATGTAATTCCTAGTTGGTACTTCTTGTGCTTGTTCTAGACTGCTGTGAATCACAGTGAATGTGATGTAGCGTTTGTAGCGTTTATAGAGCTGTTTCTAAATGCAACAGCTTTTGTAGCGTTTTAAGGCATTTTGGGTGTTAGTTCACTTTCTATTATGTTTTAGCTTTAGTAATTACTGCATCTTCTTAATTATTATCGTTTGTTCCTGCCAAAAGATATTTTCTACTCTATGTGCTCTTTTGGCGAAGGGTATAAAGAGGATATTTGCGTTGGTATTCATAAACCGAATACTTTACCGAAACCGTACCGAAACCGTACCGAACCAAAATAATAAATACCGAACCGTACCGAACTAATTTGGTACGGTATTTGGTATACACAATTGATAAACCGAATACCGAAATACCGAACCGAAATTCTTAAATACCGAACCGAAATACCGAATGCCCACCCCTAGTTCCAATGTGGTACCGGGAGGTACAACTGAAATCAGGGTGAAATTCAAAAATAGTAATAATTGAAAAATAGTCACAATTTTAAAGTAATCGAAATTTAGTTATTTTTCATGTAAAGATAAATTTGAACGAAAATATTGTTCAAAATCCGGAAAATATTCCAGCATAATATACTGGTCTATCATAATATGCTGGAAGTCCATACACATGCGCTTCAATCTCCAGTATATTATGCTGGAACTTTCCGTGTATTGGAGTTCCAGCATAATATACTTGAAGTTCATTCACAAGTGCACTAATCTCCAGTATATTATGCTGGAACTTTCCGTGTTGCAGCAAAATAGTGACTATTTTCAATAACTTTATAAAAACTAGCTATTTTTCAATTATCAGTCTAGAAACTAGGTAGACCGTCCTATTTTTACCTGAAATTATCTCTTAATTGGTGTATAATTGACAGTAATTTTTACATCATATTTCGTAGAACTAATAGAATGGTTGGTTAGTAACTGAAACTTTTTATTACGAATTTATTCACCGCATGATAAAGTCAAAATCTGGAATAGAACAATTGGTTCATGGTAAAATAAAATTACCCCACATGTTATATTTTATGCGATATTACTTAAAAAGTCAAACACTTCTTTGTTTGACTACGATTTTATTTATATAAATTATGTGAATAATTTAATACTCATAAATTGCCAATTCATTAATATGTATTAGTTTGACTACTGCTGAATTTGGTCACTTATAAGAAGTCAAATCATTTAGTCGTCTCTTCAATCGAGTTATACTAGCAACAAATTTGGTGGTCACATTTTTTTTTTTTTTTAATTTTAAATATTAATTTTTTTTTATTTTTATGTGTGTTTGGGGTAAATGCTAATGAAAATTTCTCTTTCATATGTTCATCTCGTGACTAGAACTCTATTTTCTGTACAGATAAGTCTACTTACCATATCAATTACAGTCCTTTATAAAATATATATTATTAGAACCATTTTTCGAAATCAATTTTTATGTTATGTTATAATATATATTTTCTATACAATTATACCGTTATAACATGAAAAATATCCGAAACAAATAAGGTTGTTATAGAGAGATTTGATTGTACTACTATTATCGGTTGAAAATATTTCATCACTTATTACTGCCTCCTGCGTACATATATTTAATGCTATATAAATTACTTTAAGCATTATTTTCGCTCATTTCAATGAACAATTTACTACTCGAGAATTAGATTAACCAACTATAGTTGAACATATTGAAAAAAAGAAGCTATAATTGAACGTAATTACGTTGCAAATGTAAGATTTTAATATTTAAAACTACATTTAGTTAACGAGACATTACTTCGAATCATTTTATGTGTCATTATTCTTCAATAATAACAACATATTCAGCGGGATTTCACAAGTGGAGTCTGGAAAAGATTTTGTGTGTATACAAACCTTATTGCTACATTGTGAAGGTAAATGATTGTTTCTGGTAGACCGTCGGCTAAAAAATGTATCATTTTCTTTGCGCTTACCTTTTACCCATTGTATGTATAATCTGTTTAAAAAAATAGGTAGATTAGTTGCTACGACGATGAAATATATATTCTTTTTTTTTTCCTTTGAAAACCAAAAACAAGATATATCATAAGACTAGGTCAAATAAATACCAAAAAAGGCTTTCTTTTCTCTCTCGTCGCATGTTAGGTGACTGACTAACTTGCGCCTCTGCCAGAAATGGGAGAAAGATGAAGACCGAAGAAGAACAACACAAAACACCAGTAATGGAAAGGAAATTGACGGATGTTATCACACGCGAGCAAGGTAAAGGAAATACTAAAGCAAAGGAGAAAATGCAGGAGGAGGAGCTAGATCAGGACAGTGACAATGACGCAAATTGGCCGGATCTGGGCAATTATCGAGCCCAAAGAGCAACACCAGTGAGTTCTAGCAAACAATCGACACCAATGGAGAATTCTGGCAAAGGAAATAGCATAGTGATGATTACAAGTGAGCAACCAAGCTCGAGCATGGTGGAATCCAATGGAGCAGTACGTGCAAGCCCAAATAAGGAATAGAGGACCACTGCACTTGATAACCAGAAGGAAACTTAGCAGAAGAGCATTGTATCAGCAGGGGAGAAGGGACGATCATGGGCAGGACTACTTCAAGAGAACATATTGATAGCGAAAGGTATAAATCTAACTTACATACCCCCAGTGATAAAGGATAGTGAAGTAGTGGTACAATTAATGGAATAGGACATTGAAGAAGAAAACCAAAAGTGGAATCGAGTTGTTATACTCTATGTGGTGGGGAATACTCCATCAATTAGGGCTATTGAGAGATTCATAGCTAACCAATGGATTAATGTTCAGAAACCTAAGGTGTTATTCCACAATGATGGGTACTTCATTATTCTGCTAAGTAACAATGAAGAGAGGGTGATACAAAATGGTCCTTATACAATCAATAGTAGGCCAATCATTATTAGACAATGGTCAGAGTAATTTTGATTTTAATGAAGAAGTGCTGAAAATCATTCCCTTATGGATTAAGTTCCCAAACCTGCTACTTAATTACTGGAGTAAACAAGCCCTAAGTAAAATTGGAGTGGACTGGGGAAGACATTATATGCTGATGCATGTACTACAATTGCTGAAAGAGTCTCATATGTCAGGGTCCTGATTGAAATGGATGTTACAAGGTCGTTGCCAGAGAAGAATAAGTTGTATCATCCTAGAGGCAAGGTGATAGAACAACTGGTTCATTATGATTGGAAACCCCAGTATTTCCAGAATTGTTGTCAATTAGGCCATATATGCAGGGACCAAAAGAAGCAGAAGCGGGAAGGATTGATGTAAAAGAATATGGAAGTAATGCAGAAGCAGGAGTGGAAAAAGGTCAGAATACTTGAGCCTGTAGCTGACAAATTTGATGCCCAAGGAAGAATCTTTGACCAGCTAGAGGAAGCACTGTGCATAAAGTATTCCAGAAGCTGAGCCACAGTGGCAAGTTGCTCGAGGAAAATCTGCTACAAAGAAGAATGCAGAAGTGACAAGGGGGAATGAAGTGGACATTGGTAATGCCTTCAAAGCACCAGTTGATACAACTCATAAGATAGTTCAACTGTCTGAAGCCCAAGGAGTGAGGGAGAAACAGAACAAGAAGGCTAAGGAAGGAACTCCACAACAAATAACTATCTCATGATGAACATTAAAGCATGGAATGTGAGGGATTTGAATAAAGTTTATAAACAAAAAGAACTAAAAATATTCTGCAGAACAAATAAAGTGGTGTTGATAGCTATAATAGAACATAGAGTGAAGAGAAAAAATGTTGATTATGTAATAAGGAAGGTCCTCTACAATTGGAAATGGGTGGACAATTATAATGAAGCTCCTGGAGGCAGAATATGGATAACATGGGATCCAACCAGGTGGACCATGTACTGCTAAGAACTCATGAGCAGTTTATACTGGGGAAGGTAACTATGGTGCATCATATCACTAGTATCAATCACTGTGCAGTCTATGGTAAGCATACAATTCAAGATAGGAAGAACTTATGGGAGGAGTTGTTGAGGTCAGTGTAGAGTATAAACAATCCTTGCCTAATAATGGGTGATTTCAATACTGTTCTAACCAGTGAGGATATGATTAATGGTAATTTTGTGCAAGAGGTTGAGATAAGGGATTTCAAGTAGTTCTTATTGGATGCAGAACTAGGTGAGTTGAAAACTGTGGGAAGGCAATATACATGGACTAATAACCATGTCCATAGTAGGATTGATAGAATACTAGTTAATGCAGAATGGATACAACAATGACCTCATATGGAGGGGATAACTATGAATCCAGGATTTTCATATCACTACCCATTGAGTGTGAGCTTTGACACCAATAACCAAGCAGGCATGAGACCCTTCAAATTTCTCAACTGCTTGGCAAGTTTGAGTGCATTTGAGGGGACAGTACACCAATTCTGGAGAAACAAAGAGGGCAGACCTACAATGCTATCAGTGTGGAGCAAACTTAAAAATCTGAAAGGGGCTCTAAAGCAAATGAATAAGCAAGAATTCAGTGGAATAAAGAACAAGATACAATCAGCAAGGGGGATATTAGAGAGTATACAAAATCAAATTAACATCCCAAGCCAAGATGATGAGAAATAGCCCTTGAAAAAGCTACAAAACTAGAACTGGAGAAATGGTTGGGGGTTGAGGAAAGCATCTTGAAACAAAAGTTTAGGATACAATGGCTTAAACTTGGGGACTCCAATACAACATACTACCATGCTTTCATAAAAAATAGACAAGCAAGGAATAACATTGGCAGACTAGTCACTAGTACTGGGCAAATACTATATAATCCAGCTGAAGTGGAGGAAGAAATCCTAAGCTTCTATAGGGGCCTACTTGGTACTGCAGCAGCACAATTGTCAGTTGTTAACCCAGAGATTATGCAGAATGGTCATATACTAAATAGGAGGCAACAATTACAGTTAATAAGACCAGTTACCAGAGAATAAGTGAAACAAGCTATAATGGACATTGATGACAACAAGGCACCATGGTGTGATGGGTACAATTCCTATTTTTTTAAAGAAGACATGGCACATACTGGGGGAGGAAGTCACTGCAGCAGTTCAAGAGTTCTTTGAAAGTGCAAATATGTGCAAAGTTATCAACCGCACAACAATCACCTTGATACCAAAGATTCAGAATCCAATAAATATAAGGGACTTCAGACGAATTTCATGCTGTACAGTTCTATATAAGATCATTTCAAAGTTGATTACAACAAGAATGCAAGGGGTGATGGAAGACTTGATAGACAATTGTCAAGGTGCTTTTGTACTTGGGAGATTGATTACAGATAACATACTTATGAGCCATGAACTGGTCAAAGAATATAAAAGAAAGATTATATCTCCTAGATGTATGTTCAAAATAGACATGCAAAAGGCATATGACTTTGTAGAATGGGTGTATATTGAACAAGTGTTGAGACTATTGAACTATCCTGTAATATTTGTGAAGTGGAAAATGGCTTGCATCAGAACTGTATCCTACTCAGTGCTTATCAATGGTAAAATCATATGTATCATTTGAGGCAAGGAAATGTTTAAGTCAAGGAGATTCACTCTTCCCTTTCTTATTTGTTCTGGTAATGGAGTACCTAAGTAGATTATTGAAGTCATTGAAAGATAATAAGCAGTTCAGATTCCGCCCAAGGTGTGCCAGATTCAACCTAGTTCAACTGGGATTTGCAGATGACTTACTCTTGTTTTGTAGATGAGATGTTCAGTCTGTACATATTCTGCACAAGCATTTCCAGCTATTCTCAGCAACATCAGGCCTGATTGCCAAGCCAAATAAGAGCTGCATTTATTTTGATGGGGGGGGGGGGG
>ML291946.1:44647-73252 GCA_005239495.1 Nicotiana undulata
AACAACATGCTGCAAAAACAAATTATGGAGATGTTAGGTTATACAAAGGTTGAGCTACCTTTTAGATATCTGGGGGGTCCCTTGAGTACTAAGAGATTGTCTGATATACAATGTGAACCCCTAATAGAGAGGATTCAAAGCTGGACCACAAAATTTCGGTCATATGTAGGAAGAGCAGTACTAGTCAAAAGTGTGCTATTTGCCATATAAATCTTTTGGGCCCAGATTTTTATATTGCCTAAGAAAATCACCCAGTTCATATAAGTTATCTGTGGACAACAAATGCTGAACCAACAAAGAAGGCTTTGATAGCCTGGGAGAAATTATGTTCGCCAAAGGTTGCTGGGGGTCTGAACTTCACTAATGTGGAGCTGTGGAACAAAGCTGCCATCTACAAATTGTTGTGGAGTATTTGCACTGGAAAGGAGAAGTTATGGGTACAATAAGTGTATACTTACCACATAAAGGTTAGCACAGTCTGGAGTACAGAATCAAAGGGTGCATCATGGGCAATACAAAAGATCTTCAACGCAAAGGACTACTTTGCAAGTGCATGGCTCTCTGAAGATGATGTTCAGAAGATGGTGAAATGCTCTGTCAAACAACTATACAAGGTCTTGCAAGGAGAATTTCAAAAAATGACATGGAGGAAGTTAGTATGCAATAACCGGGGACAACCCAAGTGGGCATTCATCCTAAGGCTATCAATTCAACAAAAGCTAGCAAATAAAGAGAGACTAGCAAGATGGGGCGTTATTGCAGAACAAACATGCTCATTGTGTAACAAGGAAAATGAGACAATGCAACACATGTTTTTTGACTGTGAGGTAACAGGGAAAATATGGAATGGTTTGCTGAATTGGCAAGGTACACGAAAATCAAAGCATACATGGCAGGATGAAGTAACATGGCTGGCACATGTGAGCAAAGGAAAGAGTGCGGGTGCAACAATATGTAGGATGCCACCGGCAACTGAAGTATATCACTGTTGGTAAAAGAGAAACAATGTAATTTTTCACAAGAAGAGAAGAACAAATAATTCTATACTTCGTCTTATCATTCAGGAAATACATATAAGGGCAGCTAAATTCCCTTATCTAGATAGAGCAATGACTAAGTTGAATTGGTATCCTGAAGTAAACTAGAGCATGAAACAATTTTGGTAGCAGAATAAGCAATAGTAGCAGTTAAAGATAGATATCTCCTAATTGGTCATGTCTAGTAGGTGATACGCTAGAGCAATTTTGTAATAGTTTGTATGAGCTGTAAATATTGTTACTTGGTAAATAAAATACTTAATTACAAAAAAAAAACACCATCATTCCAATTCTTTTCACT
This sequence comes from Nicotiana undulata, assembly GCA_005239495.1. NCBI lineage: Eukaryota > Viridiplantae > Streptophyta > Magnoliopsida > Solanales > Solanaceae > Nicotiana > Nicotiana undulata. The sequence goes on from ML291946.1 coordinate 45,986, forward strand.
CATTTCACATGAGTATCCACAAGTGAATTGAAGTGCATAATCCTTTTGTTTTGGTAATAAAAGATAATATTTTATTAAAACATAAAATATACAAAAATCATATTACATTGTGGAAGCAGCTTTAAGGAGGTTCTTCTGAAACATTATACATGATGTTTGGTGCATGCTTGAGAGGGTCTAATTTTGAGAAAAATGCTCTGGATCAAAAAGGGATAAAAATCAATTGGTTTGAAGACAAATTATATTGGGATTAGTTATTTTAGGATTAATTTTATTAACTGTTTGTATGTAGCATTAATCTTAATATTGTTAATTATTGTTTTAGATAGTGTATCCTGAAAATACTATTCCACCATCTTGCATGTATAAGTTATCATAGTACGATTTTTAATCCTACGATACTTTATCTCAAAATTAATAATCAAATAAGCGATAAGGCGATACTAAATTTTTATCCCAAAATTATTTTTGCTTATCCATTATACTAAAGAGCCGGTTTGGACATTACAAAAATTCACTTGAAATTTCCAATTTCCAATTTTCATTCGAAGATAAATTTTGGAATTTTTCAAAAATTTGAAAAACTCCAAAAAGCCGTTTTTCAAAAGTTTCACTCAAATCACTCATAAAATTTTAAAAATAATCCAAAATAATATTTATGACCTAACACAACTCTAATTTTCAAATATCATTTCCACTTTATTTTATTTTTTTCACTTCTTCTTGGAATTTTACAATTCTTATGTCCAGATGCCCACTAAATGACCCCTCTTGTGGAATAAATGTCCTTGTTCCTACGCTCCATTCACGAGCCTTCTTAATTTTTTATGTAATTAAAGACCAAAGTATTTATCTTCCCCACCAATTAATTCATCATTGCCCACCTCATTTCTCAACGAAGAACAAGAACACAAGTGAAAAATTCAAGAAAAAGTGAACCATTTTCTATTAATTTTTTATGTCTATTATTCTGAGAAAGTATCTTGGTTTTGGCATTCAAATGGAAAGTTAAAAGCACAAAGAACAAAAAGAAAAGCTTCTTCTACTACTACTACTACTACAGATTCTGACTAACAGCTTGCTTTTATTTAAAATTACTCCCTTTTGACCCTTAGTTCTAACTCTCCTTATTTCAAACCTTGTGTCCTCCATTTTTTTAATCCCTTTTTTCAGAACCCCACATTGCTTTTGCCAGACACCATTCTTGGGAATTTGACTCTTTTTCTCACTTTCTTCACTCCTATATATATAATTCATCCGGTATATAACAAGTGACCAATTTACTTTTGACATATCTGTTAAAAAAATACTAGATTCTATATAAACATACTTAGTATACCTAAATTACCCTTAATTAAATATTTTGTGTGAGGAGTAAGAATTTTTTTTAGGAATATGTACGTAAGAGTTAATTTGTAAAAACAAATTGAATTCTTTCTTGATTATATAAATGAACACTTATTTTGGACCAAAATAAAAAAGTAAATTGGTCACTTATTGTGAACATGAGGGAGTATATACATAGATGTGTCAAAATGGTTAAAAAAAATAGTTATCCACCCATATTATCCATCAAAAAATGGGTTGGATAATAAATCATTTAAAAATGGGTCGAATATGGATAAAGAACCATATTATCCACTTATTAAAAAATGATTAACCAAGAGGATAACTATTGTGTTTAACTTTTAAATTTGTAAAGCCTCAAATTGGAGTTCCTCAAGTTTAGAAGACAAGAATTTTTTTAATAAGTGATCATGAAGCAATGAATAATATGAATATTCATATTATTCGCCGGATAAACCCGTTTTTATCTGTCTCAAATACAGGTCAGGTCGGATAATTTATTCCTTTTTAAATTATCCGTTTGACCCATTCATATCCGACCCTACTCGCCCGCTTGCCACACTTATATATACACATGCATTCTCATTTTGTTGTCAGTGTGCATTTCTTTTTTCTTTTTCTTTTTTTTTCCCTCTTTTTCACTTTAAGCTTGTGCTAATAAGCTGCTGCTCTATCCAAAAGCTTAAGTTTTTGTGAGGTTTTTGATTTAAAGTTTTGAGCTTCAAATTACCTTTTCTGTGTTTCAGAGTGCTTAAAATAGTTTAAAGTTGTGAACTTTAGATTCTTGATGCTCATTTCTTCTTCTTATGTGACTACAAAAGCTTAGTTTTAGTGAGGTTTTAATTTAAAGGTTTGAGCTTTAGGTTTCCTTTTTTGTGGATTTTGAGGATGTTTTTGAGTCTTTAAAATAATTTAAAGTTTCAAACTTCAGATTCTTGATTCTCATTTCTTCTTCATATGTGACTACAAAAGCTAAGTTTTTGTAAGGTTTTGAATTTGATGGTGTCTTTAAAATAGTTTAAAGTTTTGAACTTTAGATTCTTGATGCTCATTTCTTCTACTTATGTGACTACAAGAGCTAAGTTTTTGTGGGGTTGTGGGGGGTTTTCAAACAACAACAACGTACCCATTGAAATCCTGCCGGTAAAATCCCACTAGTGAGGTAAAATAGAGTGTACGCAGGCGTTACCCCTGCTCCGAAAAGGGTAGAGAAGCTGTTTCCGGGAGACTCTCGGCAAAACAGGTTGTGGGGGGTTTTCAAGAGTCTTTGAAATGTCTAAAGTTTTGAGCTTTAGGTTCTTGAAAATGGAGTGGAGGAGGAATTTGTGTTTGGGTTTCTTGGTTGGTATGTTTCTGTTGTCAGAAATCACTGCTGCTGCTGTTCTTGTTGAAAATGATAAGCAAGCATTGTTGGATTTTGTTAACAAATTACCTCATTTGCACCCTTTAAATTGGGATGAAAATTCTCCAATTTGCAAGAACTGGATTGGAGTGACTTGTAGTGAAGATGGGTCTAGAGTAATAGCACTAAGGTTACCTGGGGTTGGGTTCAATGGTCCAATTCCTAATAATACTCTTAGCCGTTTAACTGCATTACAAATCTTGAGCCTTAGATCTAACGGTTTCTCAGGTCCTTTGCCTTTGGATTTCTCTGTTTGGAAAAATCTTACCAGTTTAAACTTGTCACACAACCGATTCAACGGCACTATTCCTAGCTCTATTTCTGGTTTGAGTCATCTTAGTTCACTGAATCTTGCTAATAACTCACTTTCTGGTTATATTCCTGATTTGCATTTGCCTAATTTGCAGCTACTGAATTTGTCATACAATAATCTTATAGGTAAAGTGCCAAAATCTCTTCAAAGATTTCCAAAGAATGTGTTCATTGGTAATGATGTGTCTTTACTTGACTATACTGTTTCAAATTCTCCTGTTGTTGTTTCATTGCCTGAGCAACCAAATCGAAAATCGAAGAATGTTAGGAAATTGAGTGAGAGGGGTTTGCTTGGGATAATAGTAGCTAGTAGTGTAATTGGGATTCTTGGATTTTGTTTCTTGTTGGTTGTTTGTTGTTTTAGAAGAAAAAAAGAAGATGGTTTATTTCCTGGTAAGATGGAGAAGGGAGATATGTCTCCCGAGAAGGCGATTTCGCGGAGTCAAGATGCTAATAATAGATTAGTTTTCTTTGAGGGTTGTAACTATGCATTTGATTTAGAAGATTTGCTTAGAGCGTCTGCTGAGGTATTGGGGAAAGGCACATTCGGTATGGCGTATAAAGCAATATTAGAAGATGCTACCACTGTGGTTGTGAAGAGGTTGAAGGATGTAGGTGCCGGGAAGAAGGAGTTTGAGCAACAAATGGAGGTGGTTGGAAGTATAAAACATGAAAATGTCGTTGAGCTTCGAGCATATTACTATTCAAAAGACGAGAAGCTTACTGTCTCTGATTATTTCAGTGAGGGTAGTGTTGCTGCAATGCTCCATGGTATTTCACTTTATGCACTCGCGAAATTTCATAGTTTTTAACTTTTAAACTCTGTCATTTGATTATGGAATTTGTGAGCATATTCATACTGCTTTATTGTTTGCTTTGAATAGGTATATTAGTTAGTTTTGCAAATATGATTGTTAAAACCAGCTTTTTGCTATCCCTTAAGTGATATCTCATAATCTGACATGTTAAAGGCCAGCCGGTGCACCAGGCATCCCGTGATGTAGACAGCTTACGCTAATGCAAGCATTGGTAGCTGTTCCCACGACTCAAACCCGCAACCGATAGGTCATATGGAGACAACTTTACCGTTGCTCCAGGGCTCCCATTCAACATATAGCGATCGCACTATAGCAAATCAGAAAGGCATAGAATCTTCTAATCTAAAAGGTCAACTAATATAATTTGTTGTGTTATGGTAGGGTCAGAGATGTAAGTGGGAATCCACTGAGGTATATTGTAGGTTCCATATATTCTCTTTCCAGCTTAATATTTAGTTGCTCGGACTCTTCAAAAATGTTGCCGGGTGCGTGTTAGATTCTCCAAAAGCAGTGTATTTTTGGAGAATACAACACGGGTGCGACAGTATTTTGGAGAGTCCGCGCAACATAGGTTAGTTGTACATAAAAAGAGGTGAGATGATCCTAACATGTGGTTTAAGCATCTCTGTGGGGGCAGTGAACTCCTTTCTCACAACATATTTAACCATAAAAATCTTTGTCACTTTTCTTTTGTCATTAGTCTTTCATTTTCATCCACTACTTGATTGAACTATTTCATAGCATGTGGATAATCATTTCTGGTTTCTGTTCCCTTTATGGTAAGTCAAAATAATTCATGATTTTGTCGCGAAGCTTACTTTTTTCCTAAGTCTTTGTCCATCAAGAAAATATATATGATGTCAAATCTCATGAATAGCTAAGCTTTTTAGGTAACTAGTAGGACCTGATTTAATTAACTAGAAATCTAGAATAGTGAATCCTAAGCTATTGTCAACCTATTCTGTATAGAATCTTTTACGAACATCACGACATAATTCTTTGTGGTTATGTTGCTTTTTTACTCCCCCATTTACTAGGAGTTCTGTTGCTTTTCTCAAACCAAATGGAGTGAAATGATAACTTGTAGAAAGTCGATGGTTATCTCCGTATTGTATTTTAGTTAAGCTAACCTAATATTTCATCGGAGTGTCATTGTGTAGCTTTCGACTAAGATGATGAGAGTTGTGCAATAGATGTTTTAACTTTTAAGTTTCATCGACCAAGGCATAGTGATTACTCTAATCTTCGGCATGTTAAACAAATGATAACTAAAAGAATGAACAAATGAGAAACACAGAGGATTGTACTCCGATCCTTTGCTTCTGTTTAAAACGGAATGGTGGTATTTTGGTCTAATGGGGCACAGATAGGCCACTTAATTACTGAAAATCTTGACTCTGATACATGTTATCTCTTTTTTTATCGTCTTTTAAGGCAAATGGTATCTTTGTCATCTCTGTTTGATCACTGTATAACCTGTTATTGACTATTGTTTTTGCTCCTGGCTTGTTGACTATCATCTATTATACAACTTGTAGGTAAACGGGGAGATAACAGGATCCCTTTAGATTGGGAAACTCGACTTAGGATAGCCATTGGTGCAGCGAGAGGTATTGCTAGAATACATGCCGAGAATGGTGGCAAGCTAGTCCATGGAAACATCAAATCCTCAAATATCTTTCTGAACTCTAAACAATATGGTTGTGTATCCGATGTTGGTCTGTCATCAATAATGAGTTCGTTAGCTCATCCAGTTGCTCGTGCTGCTGGTTTTCGTGCCCCAGAAATAACAGACACCCGAAAAGCCACTCAACCTTCTGATGTGTACAGCTATGGCGTGTTGTTATTGGAACTCCTTACAGGTAAATCCCCCGTCCATACAACCAACGGAGATGAGATTATACACTTAGTCCGTTGGGTTCATTCAGTAGTTCGAGAGGAGTGGACTGCTGAAGTATTCGACTTGGAACTATTGAGGTACCCAAATATAGAGGAAGAAATGGTGGAAATGTTACAGATAGCAATGTCTTGTGTGGTAAGAGTGGCTGATCAAAGACCAAAAATGTCCGAGGTCGTTAAAATGATCGAGAACGTTCGGCCCACTGGCTTAGACAATCAGCTTTCATCTGAAGGCAAAACAGAAACACCAGTGCCTGAGACACAATCTGATACTCAATGAGCTACTTTCTTTGTAGCCATTTTTATTACAGTTTACCATCTTAATTCATGTTTAAATGCTTACTTCACTCTCTCAGTGAACAATATGAATAGTTGTAACCTGATATTAGTTCATGTTTAGAGTGCACCAAAGATATTATTTTAAGGTATTCTTGAAATTGTACTCTGATTATAAATTCTAAGTTCTCTTTCTCATTCTCAATACATCATCTTTTCCATGTTCTTGATGCAGTGATCACAATACATGGAGTGAATGTACAATGAATTCAAGGTTTAGAAAATCCGAAATGTGCGCGCTTTATAAAATAAGGCCCAATGTCCAGTTATCGTATTGTTATTTTAAATACAATGTTTGTTTTGATTGTTATTTAATTTTTATTGTATCGTATTGTTTAAATCCGTCGTTACGTATTGACGAAAAATGTCATTTTATGGAGCGATCGATTTGGTGTGGTCTTGTCGTTTCCTTATTTTTCCTCTCATCTTGCCCCTTTTTATTATTAAATAATCCTATTTTATTCTTTACCTTACCTTTTTATATAATAATATTATTTCGTAGCGTACTTTACTTTTTCTTTATAATATTGCAAGTTTATTCTTCATATTGTTGGTGCATGACATCATGAAACGGCGACAAATAATACAATCTATCCAAACACTATATACATCAAAACGATACAGTACAATACAATAAACGGAAAAGGGTTCAAAATGCCCCTAAACTATTGGAAAAGGTTTAAAATACCCTTCATCCACCTATTGGACTAAAAATACCCTTCTATCCTCTTTTTTTGTTCACTTATGCACTTTGACCGTTAGGTCAATGCTAAATTAAAAATAATTATTATTCTTTTTGTAAAACTTAAACAAAAAATATTTTGCAAAATATTTTCGTTTTTTTTCAATAATGCACCGATAGTAAAGTCTTTTTTTTCCAGTTTTTACAAAAAAGAATTTCAGTTTTTTAAAGAATTTTTTTGTAAAAACTGATTTTTTTTTCCCGTAAAAACAGAAGAATTTTTTTTTTTAATAAAATATTTTCGTTTTTTAAAAACTGAAAAAAATATTTTCAACAAAATAGTTTCGTTTTTGAAAATTATTTTTTTTCCAGTTTTTTTAAAGCATTTCGTTTTATTTCGTTTTTCAGTTTTTTTTTTAAAGAAAAAATATTTTCGTTTTTTTAAAAAAATGACAAAAAATATTTTTTCAGTTATTAAAAAACAAAAATATTTTATTAAAAACAATTTTTTCTTCTTCTGTTTTTACGAAAAATGCTTTTAAGAAGTTGAAAATAATAATATTTTTTTGTAAAAACTGAAAAAGAAGAAGAAGAAGACTTTACTAAATTAGTGGACTATTGGTGCATTAGGTCAAAAAACGAAAATATTTTACAATTTTTTTTTTTAAGTTTTACAAAAAGAATAATAATAATTTTTAATTTAGCATTAACCTAACGGTCAAATGGTATAAGTGAACCAAAAAAGTGGATGGAGAGGTATTTTTAGCCCAATAGGTGAATGAAGGGTATTTTTATACCGTTTTCAATAGTTTAGGGGCATTTTGAACCCTTTTTCGTACAATAAATGAAACGATACATAACAAATCCAAACAAACTGTAAGGGGTCGTTTGGTAAGCGGACTAAGTTATCCCAAGATTATAATCCCTGTGGTGGGATAAAATAATCACAAGTTTGATGGGATAATGGGGGATATTTAGAGGGTGTTTGGCTAAGCTTATAAGCTGGTCAAACTAGCTTATAAGCACTTTAAGTTTGACCAAATTTTTTACTATTTTATCCTTAAAATATTCTTTTTTAGAACAAAATTCTTACATCGATACTCACTGCCTCAACTACTATTTCAACCTACTCCCTCTTCAAGTCTGCAATTCTCGTTGAGTATTTAAGATAAGCAAATTCTTTATTCCTTTGCATACTTATATTTATGTGATTGTGTATTAATCTTTCAACTGTATGTAATAAATGAGGACATCTCAAAATTTTGGTGTATCAATGTCTGTTTCTCTTCAAATATTTTGTCCTATTTAGGTTTATTTTTTATTGAGAAAGTTTTATCAATTTATTAATTATTATAACTTATGATTATATGATTATCATAAAATAAAATTATATTTATCATAAAAGTTATCTTATCTATGCATTGTTATATTTAAAATAATATGACAAATAGAATATTTTGTATTTGGATCGATCTGTAATCTAAAATTTTGAAGAAATTACGCCCTTATAAGTGTAAACAGATCTAAGGTTATTTAAGTCATTTTAACCAAAAAAAAGCTTATTAGCATTTTTTTTATCAAATACTACAACAACTTATTATTAATTTCAGCACTTGTATCCAAACACGTAACTGCTTATTTAATAAATCAGTTTCAGCACTAAAAAGTATTTTAAGCACCTAATGCTTATCAACTATTTCAAATCAACTAATCTAAATATGCTCTTAATCCCTTACCTTATCCCACTTTATCCCGCGTACCAAACGACCCCTAAAGGAATTACACGAATAAATTTCATCTGATAGTAGGCTTTAAGTGGATTCTATGGATGGTGTGCACAATGGAATCTTGAGCGTATATTCATTGTACTAACCAAATTTTTTATCAACCTTTGATGATGCAGAGTTGTGATCTAACGAAATAGATGAACTTATGACAATTATCTGAAGGTTCATTTTGTATGAGAAAATAGTGGTAGTTTGATATTTATTTGCTAAGAATTTTTTTATATGAACCTCGGGCCTTATTAGTGGTGGACCCAGAATTTTATACGAGCGCGTTCAGTCAAAGATCAAAATAGTCAATTGTATAAGCACATCGGTAAATAGAAATTGTACATTGTTCTTTTTTTGTTCATCAGATGACTTCAAAATGAAATCATTTATTTAAGAAAAAGGGTCAAGGATTTCTTTTTTAAAAATAACAAAAACAATTGGTCCTTTAATTTTAAAAAAAATTTATCTAATAAATTAACAAATATTTTGCAGGAAATTTAGCATTTTTTTTAACAAAAAAGTATTTAACCAACTTAAAAATCGTACTATAACTCTAAGAAATTTAATTACAAAGTTGTTACAAACAAAAAACACGGAGAACAGAGTAATAAACTAAACTAATTTATAAAAGTTATTAACGAAAAAGATATTTTAGACCAAACTAATTTTTTTGAGCATAACAAAAATTAAAAATTTCAATATAAACTAAACTAAATTAAATTAAAAGATTACAAGTAATTGCGGTACTCTCATTTTTTTACCAAAAATTATGAAGAAAAGAACCAAAATTCACTTTGTTGAAAGGACTAACTTTTTGAAGTGAAATGGAGGAGTTTAATAAGAGTAGCTTATTGGATTTAAATAAGGGGGAAAATCACAAAGAGAAATAGGAAAATAAAGACAAAATAGGAAATAACAAAAACTAACAATAAGCAAAATAATATGTTTATTTAGCAATAAGGTCGTAAGTTACATTGAACTCGCTTACCACTGTCGCCGCTTCAGTTTATGTCAAGTGGGTTCAGTCGACCAATATATACAAAGTTTATGATTTTATGATCGAAATTCTAAGGTAAAAATAACTAATTTTTCTACCGAAGCGGGTCCAACTGAACCCCCTTCTATAACGGGAGAAATTAAAAAATAGCAAGATTTACAAGTGATCATTCAAAATTAGCCACACTTTCAAAAGAAATCAAAATTCAACCATTTTTCATGTAAAGATAAATCTGAACGAAAACACTGTTTAAAATCCGGAAAATATTCCAGTATATTTGAGTTCCAGTAAGTATACTGGAACTCCAACATAATACACCGGAGTTCCAGCAAAGTATACCGGTCCAGTATAACATGCTGGAAGTTCATACACATGTGCTCGAATCTCCAGTATATTATGCTGAAACTTTCCGCTTATTGAAGTTCCAGCATAATATGCTGAAAGTTCAAACACAGGTGCACCGAACTCCAGTATATTATGCTGGACCGATCTCTGTTACAACAAAATAGTGACTATTTTTCAATAACTTGACAAACACTGACTATTTTTGAATGACTAGTCCGAAAGCTGGCTAGTCCGTCATATTTTTACTCCTATAAGATGGGTCCGGCCCTGGGCCTTATATATCGGGCTCTTTAAGTTAGTGTCCAAGTAGGAGAGGGGACCTTTATTTCGATATAATCTTTATTACTCCATCTGATAGTCAATCCAGAGCCTCTCGGTAGAGAATTTTCCTGGTCATTTAAATGACGAATATATTCACATTTACAACATTAATCAAATCACTTAATCTTCACGCTATGATACTATTAAATACTACAACTAACATCTCCATATAAAACTAAAAGAAAATTTACTTTAAATTATAACATGTTCTAGAAGCAAAAAATTTGCGAAAAGAAAGAACATATATTGGACGTATACAACAGTTATTGAAGAAATAAAGGGATCTAAGTGTAAAATGTTCAAACATTTTGGGTGTAGCTGTAAGTCGGCCAACTGAGATACAAAAGCCTTTATTAAAACAAAGTTGTGAGTTCAACATTGTACCTGAAAATTGCATCTTTGTAGGTCAATCTCTCAGGTAAAATTTTCTTTTCTCTTCTTTATCTTTCTTTAGTTGTGATCTTTTATACTATGCATGTCTCTCTGCATGCATGTTTCTTCTGTTGGAAAAATTATGTGACACAAATATATTGTATTTACCGTTTGTAGCTATACTTTCACAAAATTAGCATTCATAGATATAGTTGAATTTTATGGCAAATCTATTTGTAGAGTTGTAGTACTAAAACAAGAAATCAATTATTTTGAACTGCAGGCTATTATAAGGGTGTTCAAATTTTGAATATTCTTTGTCAGCGGGCTATGCAAGGGTGTCCAAAGTCTATTTTTAATCAATAATAAGTAATATTTTACCTTATAGTTATTTTTCAGTGAAGGGGTTCGGATGACCACCCTTGGGCCAATATACCTTCACCCCTGACTGCAACAAAAAAAGGCAACAAGCTCTTGTAGCTTAGTTGGTTAGAGCACACTTACTTAGTAAGTGAAGATCTTGAGTTCGACTCTTAGTAACAATATTTTATTTTTCTGTATTTTTGTATTTTGCTTTGGTTGTATTTGTTGTTGGGAGATCTCTCCCTTTTTCTTTTCTCTTGCTTTCTTGCTTTCCTCTTCTTCTTATTAACCTTCCTGAGCCGCGGGTCTATTGGAAATTAGGTAGGGGTAAGGTCTGCGTACACACTACTTTCCCCAGAGTTGTTGTTGTTGTTGTTGTTATTGCGCGAACGAAATATTCATTGCGCATTTGAATTCAATTGAAAAATTCCTCTTTCTTTATTTACAAGTCAAACCTCTCTATAATAGTTATCCTTTATAACATAACTTCACTGTAATAGTCATATTTTCGTTAGAACCTATTCATGCTATGTCGTAATATATATTTTCTATAGCAATACTTTGCTATAACAACAAAAAAATATCCAGAACCATCGAAGTTGTTATAAAAATATTTGACTTGATTTATTTATTTATATATAGAGCTGATTTGGGTTATTTTACTTCTTTTTTTGTAGAGGGATTTGGTCGAGGATGGAGTCCAAGAGGATTCTAAAAGAGCTCGAGGATCTTGTGAAAGATCCTCCTGACTTTTGCACTCTTGGTTTGTTTCTAGAACCTTCTTTTCCTTTTACTTTGTCCCGAGGGCTTTGGTTTAGTGGCAAGAGTGTGAGTTAATGCATGTAACAGGTTCATACATGTAAATGCTTATTTGCAACCCGTGTTTACACCAAACCAATTAATTTGACTTTGGTAGTTAAAAATTGAAGTGAAATGGTTACGTGATAAATGTGTGTACCAAATACGCATGTTTTGTATTTATTGGTTTGATGTAAACATCAAGTGTGAATCATGTCATACATGAAAAGTTGGTATTTAAGTGGAGGAGGGTAGAGGGATGGACTTGTTATTGCGGAGTTTGGAGTTTTGAACTATGCAACACTAGCCGTTGCAATTCTAGGTTACAAAAAAAAAACATTTTTTTGTGTGTGTGGGGGGGGAGGGGGTTGAGTGAACGTTAGAGGAATCTGTTGAAAATAGTCAATTATCTGTAGTTTGTTCTGTATGATCTTGGTTGGCCCAAAAATGAGTGCCTTGTGGAGTAAATTAACTTGTTTGTCTTTTTGATGGTGGGGAAGGGTCGTCGAATTGATTTGAGATGTAATTAGAAGGTAATGTATGATCTTTTGGTGTATGAATTAGTTTTTCAACCTAAACAAGAAAAATTTCGACCTTGAACGTATTTGTTTGTTTAGGAAGGTTGGCAAAAGGGACATATAAGTCCGGTTTGGGTTGGGGAGGCTCCACGGGACACAGTTCTAATTTTTGAAATGAGGTAAATAGGGTAGACGTACATTGGAGAAAAGATAGAATAAGGATTTCAAGTTTATTAGTTTGGGATTCTAGTTTCTTTTAAGTTACTAGGTCCTTAATTAATAATTTCTACATATTTCTAGTGAATTTTTTAAGACAAATATAGGGTTCGGATCAAAGTTACTGGGTTCGTCCGAGCCTATAACATACACATTAGCTCCGCCCTGCATGCTCATGCTTGAGACTTGTTTACGTTCCGGAAAATGGTTATCTGGTTCTTTGTGTTTGTGCCTTTTTCTTAGGCAAGCTGCTGTAGGTATACTTGTATTAAGCCTAAATGCCCAAATATCAAGTGAAAATGCGTCTAAGGTTGCATTGAAGAGTTCTCTGATTGTTATGCTTTTGCTTCCTGTTGTTTGTATTTAGGTCCAGTTGCTGCCGACGATTTGTTTCACTGGGAAGCAACAATTATTGGTCCGCCTGATAGTCCCTATGCCTGTGGAATGTTTCTTGTTACCATTCATTTTCCGCGTGATTATCCATTTAAGCCACCCAAGGTACTCTCTTCCTATAGCATAAAGGCACACAAACTTCTTTATGACTTTCCTAATAGGACAGTGCGGTGCACTAAGCTCTCGCTATGCGCGGGGTCGGGGGAAGGGCCAGACCACAAGGATCTATCGTACGTAGCCTTACCTTGCATTTTTGCAAGAGGCTGTTTTCACAGTTCGAACCCGTGACCTCCTGGTCACATGGCAATAACTTTACCAGTTACGCCTAGGTTGCCCTTCACGGGCTCATAAGCTCCTAATTTTTTAAATTGTGCAACAGATTCATTTCACATAATCAAATAAGCTATCGTTTTCGCTTTCTTGGCTTGTAAAATATCAGTATCATTGAGTTAACAAGTATATTTGTTCTTATTAATCTTCTAATGCATGTACAGATATTTAAGCTCATTTGCTAGGGAGAGAACTGCTTACAATTGATATGAATAGCTGACTGGCTTAGTACATTGGTCTAGAAGAAGTCCAATTTATATGTTAGATTCAGTTGGATAAGTACATTGGTATAGAAGTTCAACAAATGTACCAATCAATCGACAACTACGCCTCAACTCCAAACTAGTCGGGCGCAGTGGCGGAGCCACATGCATCCAAGGGGAAAAATATGTATATATACTATATAATGACACCCCTTAATGAAAATCCTGGCTCCGCCACTGGTCGGGCGTTCAATGTGAAATTTTTTATAATGGAAGTTGGGTGTCCCCTGAAGAATGTTTTCTGTAATGTCTTTGTGGTTTCTTGTTTTTCTTTTAAAAAAAAGACAAACTCTTCTCCCTGGACAAATTTATATGACAATAATGTGCAGATATCTTTTAGGACAAAGGTTTTCCACCCAAATATCAACAGCAATGGTAAAATTTGCCTTGACATTTTGAAGGAACAGTGGAGCCCAGCACTTACAATCTCCATGGTGAAGTTCATTTCCTGTTGTTCTCATTCTGATTTAATCTTTTGTTTTTGCTTCTTATCTATATGTTTTCCTGTTTTGCTGAGAACGTTGTCAAATGTATTTCAATGGTGGATCGTGAGGACTTTTACGTGGATTATTTAGTTCTTGTTCTAAACTAACATAAGTGAGCCAAACATAAGAGATTAAATTATATTTACCTAATGAAACTCTTGCATCAGTTGAATTTCTTCTTTTTTTCTTTTTTGGTACTGATGGCGTTCGAGTTAACATGCTCACGCATCGACTATTATATTACACCGGTTACCTGCTGCGTCCCACCAGCACAGGTACCAAGTAGCTTTTTCCATCAAGGCTTAGACAAATGGGAAGAAATTAGTTAGTGTTTTTGGCGGCTGATGTTCTTTTTTTGGGGGGTAACCATGGTGTCCTAGTTAACATGCGATGCACGCCTCGGCTACTACACCGGGTACCTGTTACTTCGCACCAGCAATACAGGTACCACCGGGTAGAAATTAGTTAGTGATATTGGCGGCTGATGTTCTTCTTTCTAATTCTTAAACTTAATATGTATTCAAGTTGTTCTTTGTTTTAAACATCTTTAAGCATTAATCGATTGATCAAGCACGGGCTGGCATGTTTATTTTTGTATTTGTTCGTTGCAGATGTTGATGTCGATATGTTCTCTGCTAACAGATCCTAATCCTGATGATGCTTTGGTGCCGGAGATTGGTCATATGTACAAGACTGATAGAAACAAGTACGAAACAACTGCCCGGACTTGGACCCGAGCGTATGCCATGGGTTAGTTAAGACTTAAGATAGTGTGATTTTGGGCATCATATTATGAGTGGTATGTTAAGAAAATGAAGTGTTTCTTATGCATAATCAGCTCAAAGGGGAAAGGTTATGTTGTTGCTTCTTGAAACAATTCAATTTTGCTCTTTGGTTTTGTAACTCTATGGATGGGTTCCAACTAAGCAAGTTTGATCCTTTAGTTTAATCTAGGGAAGTAAATAACTTAGTTTTCTGCTCATCCTTGGAATCCAGCATTCTGTTAGTTTCTCTTTCTGATTTTTCTCTCTCAACTAATCCAACATAGTATTAGTTGAGAGGCTCCAGAAGCTAGAAGCAGCAGCCCAAATCCTAAAAATAGAAGGGCCCTAAATGACAAGCCCAAACATCTGTTATGGGCCAGTTGCGAACTTTTTCTTGAAGAAATGGCACCAGGTGATAACACATAATAGGAATAGGCAGTTTTTAGGCCTTATATTAGGTTTGGCAGAGAATAGCCAAATTCTAAAAATACTACTCTCTTATATATTCTTTCTCAAATAATTGGCCCCAAACCGTCTGCCTCCCACCCCCCTTCCCCCCTTTTCTCAAATAATTGGCCCCAAACCGTCTGCATCCCCCCACACCTCGCTGCTCACTTATCTTCTTGATCACTGCTTACGTCTCGCTTTCTTCCCTTATATTTCTTATTCTATCTTTTCTCTTTCACTCTCATAGTTTAGCAAAGTTTTATTGCAAATTATGCAAAAAATCAGCGAGATGAAAAGGTAGAGAAAAACACAGGCAAAACTAAGGTAGAAAAAATACATTTCAACTTCATTTTTCTTCTTTTCTTTTTTTCCCCCTGGTTGGATTGAACGAGTAGGTGTGATTGAAATTGGTTGAAAATACCTAAACGAGGCTATACACAAAATTTGAGCAAGATTAGAGTTTTAGACTGGTTTCAGGTAAAAAAAATCAAACCAGAAAATCCAACAACGACGCGTGTATATCACGTAGTTTATCGTGCAGTGTATATCACACGGGTTTTTAAGGATGTCTGTGTATATCACTTTGTATGTGTATACAACACAATCTTATAAGGGACGCCCATGTATATCACATTGTATATCGTATATATAACACAAAATTTCATGGATATACAAAGATACACATCATATACATGAGATATCACTGATGTACATAAAGATATATAAGGGATACACATCTGGAGTCTTTTTGAACTTGAGTTTTCAATCTAAACTGTGTTATAAAATTTTAATATACTTATTTATATACACATTATTATTATGTTATACATGTGATATATAAATAATATAATTATTATTGTGTTATATATATATTTGGATATATAGATAAAAAGAATTAGAGAAGTGATTAAAAAATATTTGGGAGTTTTTTCGGATACTATTAAAGGAAAATGGAGCCTAATTTCTCAGATGATTGTTGGTTATATGGAAAATAATGTGATTAGGAAAAATTACATAGTATAGCCGCTTCCAAAAATAATACTATATTTTGTATATTAACATTTGATATACATGTAATATACATATTGTATACTACTTGAAACTTGCTTGGAAGGGATCCATGAATGACAAGGAAAGGTTATTTCGTAAGCTTCTGTTGCACTTGGGAGAAATGCAAGTCTAAGTTTGAACCAGTTGGTCAAGCCTACGTCATAATTTGTGACATAAATAACTACATTATAATTTTTCAGACCGCTATTTTCTCAAAATATATGCTAGATGAAACGTTATCCCGTTCCATGTACATCTATTCAAGTTTCCAATACAATCTTGTCAATTATCAATGTATAATCATGTTATTGCAATATCTATGTTTGGCACAAGCTATTCTTAATAAAAATGTAATATAGTCAGATCTCTCTATAACATAACATCATCTCTATATAACGTCATTCACTATAAAAGTCCAAAAAAAATTCGGAACCGATTTTTATGTTATGTTATAATATATGTCCTCTATAAGAACACTTTACTATAACAACCAAAAATATCGGAACAAACGAGACTGTTATAAAGAGGTTTGACTGTATATAGTTCTATATATATATATATATTCCTCTTCATTTCCATTAATAGGTTTTAGTGCATCGATCAAATTAATGAAAAGGCCACACATTTATAGTTTGAAGAGTAAATTGTTGGGCAAAATCCAATGCCTTTTTAGATATGTAATGTAGAACATAGCATTGAATGTGTGAAAAGTATAATGTTTTAATTTAATGTGTAACTAATTTAAGGGTGGAAAAAAAAACAGAAAATCAAACATTTGCAGAATGCATTTGAAGTTTTCTGCTAAAGTAGTTTGACATTTAATGTAAAAAAGCAAATACTAGAATTATGAAAACTAAAAGAATTAGGTATGCTCTACCATACTCATTTATGAGCAATATATATACAAAGCATTGAGTTTAATTCCAAAGCAAAATAGTATAATAGCATGACTTTCCCACAACTATTATTCTTTTTTCGTATTACGAGTTGTCCTTTTCTTCCCTTTTAATATATTCAAAATATTATTAATAAAAGAAGATTTAGTATATCTTCCTAGGACTTGTCATTGATCCTTAGTGTATTTTTGGAACTCCAAAATACATCATAATCAACTCAACATTCAAGTTAAGATCATAAAAAAAGGGAAATTCAGTGTCCTAAGCTTTTGACGTAACCTTACCTTGCATTTCTGCATAAGGATGTTTTCACGACTTAAACCTGTGACCTCCTGGTCACAGAGCAGCTGCATTACCACTTGCGTCAAGGCTCCTCTTCAAGTTAAGATTATAGTAAAACTCATAAATACAACACACTCGTCAAGATGTCATAACGTAAAGGTAGTGTCAAGATTTATAGTATACAAGTTCGAGATTTTTATCAATTTAATTAAGTTATTGAGCACTACTTTGATAATTTGTACCTATTCGATGATTTTTTAAGATAAATACATAGTTTTGATCAAAATTAATGAATTCAGTTAAATCAGTAACTTACACGCTAGCTCCGTCCCCAAAAATCAAGTAATATCTTTTTATTTGCCTAAGCCACAATGGAGATATTAGGTGTCTGTTCTGGTTCGAGATAGCAGGTACTAGGGCTGTGCACGGATCGGAGGAGATCAGATTTAGCACATTTCGGATTCGGATTGGATCGGATTTAGCACATTTCGGATTCGGATTGGATCGGATTTAGCACATTTCGGATTCGGATTTCGGATTCTAGAAAATGCAATCCGAATCCGATCCGAAGTATATCGGATCAGATTCGAATTTTAAAGTTTGGATCGGATCGGGTTTCAGATCGTAAATGCCTCAATGTTGCAAACTAATATGTATATTTTCTTTGTAAAAGAGGCAATGCATTAAGAAAAATTCATGTTTATACAATTATGAGAGTACTATGGTGCCAATATAGCTAACTCTAGCAATTGTAAAGGTAATAACTTGGAGGAAGATGTAAAGAAAGTACTGACTATCCGAAATTAAAGTGTAGTATTTACACATTGCCTTATAATTTCGGATTTCGAATCGAATCGGATTAAAATATACCAATCCGAATCTGATCCGAAATCCGAAATTGAATGGATCGGTTCGGATTTCGGATATCCGATCCAAATGAACAGCCCTAGCAGGTACTCAGTGGCGGAGCCACATTGAACCAAGGGGTGTCTGTGATACCCCTTTAGCCGGAAAATTTCTATATTGCTAGATAATTTTTTAAATTTTATGCATACTTACTATACGTTGACTCCCTCTGATTTCTCGATGTAACTAATTATTTATTTTGACACGCTTGATGAAAATTCTGATTCCGTCACTGCATATACTCACAAAATTTTGGACACTGACATTATAAAAAAAATGTATTTGGATGGAAATAAGTTCAATGCACCTACTAGGGAATCTTGGTTCTTACTACGTCCACGTATTTTTTAGGTCATTTATGAACCAAAAACATTACTATAAGATTACCATTTCACCAGTTCTATCTACATTCAGTATTTGTCGATTCATAGCGTAAAAAACGGAGTCAAATATTCAAGAAATGTAATTTAAATTGTATTTCTTTAATTTTCCCAGAAAAAGAAAGTGGGTTTAAAGCAAATAAAGCGCTGTTATATCTTCTTTTAATTATTGGCTTTATATATGGGGAACTGTGACCTATGTCTTTTACTCTTTAATTTTATTCAACCTTTCCATTTATTAATTAATCCTTTTTTCAGTTAAATAAACAAAGACAAGATGCCTTTTTTATTTTATTTTTTAAAACAAAACTGTTTTTTCAGCATAAAATATGGCACGTGCAAACCCTATTCAAGAACAAAAAGAATTAATTCAAATTTTGTTGCTTAGTCCAGGCAAAGTATAGTCGTGCACACGAGTGGTGGAGCATATCAGATTCTGATTATTAAGTCTTAATTAAACCCCTCTAATTTAATCACAATTAATGCTAAACCCTTTAGTTTATTTCCTAATAATGTACTTAGATGTTGTCTCTATTATAACTGGAAAAGCTTTAAGAATCACAGCCTGACCTTCCACCCAATCTTGACCAAAGATTTTAAACCAGGAAAGCAATATACAATGATAGATACATTCAAACCTCTCTATAACAATCTCGTTTGTTTTGAATATTTTTGGATATTATCGCGAAACGCTGTTATAGAGGATATATATTATAACATAACATAAAAATTGATTCTGAATAAGTTTGGTTTTTATAGAGAAATATTGTTATAGAGAGGTCTCATTATTCATTTTTGAAGATATAGCGTGCAAAAAACCAGTTCAACTGAATCTAGTATTTTCGGCATATAATATATGTGTGTGAAAAATTATAAAGATTTTAACAAATATTAAATTTTGAGAAAATATTTTTAAAACTCCAATATGTGTAGTCCTAAAAATTTTAAAAGCTTAACCAATCAAATTTAAAATTTAAAATTGCTTATGTTCCTAATGATATAGGGAAAATGACAAAAACAAGATACTTTTGTGTTACTATTGATTTTTTTGACCCCATCAACGGAAGTTTTGAGAAAAAAAATTCCCATGTCTTATATTTAAAATACACAACGTCAACATACGCAATATTATCTCACATCATGGGTCTGGGAGGATAGTGTGTACGCAGACGTTACTCCTACCTTATGAGGATCGAAAGACTGCTTCTAAAAGACCAACGGTAAAATATACCCGGCAGGATTTCCCCCGATCGCCAAAATTTTAAAGTACACTCGGCAGGATTTTTTTACACGGCTATTGTCTCCAAAATAAATTTAACTAGGATAAAATATAAATAATAATTAAAAAAAGTTCCATCCACCTTCAACATCATTTCAAAACAATGATATATATGGGATGTTTGCTAGTTGAGTTACCACATGGATGCATAGCCATTGCTGACTTGGAATTCCTTGATTCTTTATTTTTAAAATCTTAATTTGTATCCAGCCTAATAATTCCTTAATCATGCTTAAGTTAGTCTACTCTTTCCTTAATCATTTGAATCTAACTTCTTAAATTAAATGAGTTGCCTTTTGGGTACCTCAAATGTACTATGAATTGTCCTTTTGATTAAGAAATAAAGTGTTGGCATAAATATATTTTTCCTTTTTAATTTACTTTTGAGTTGTCCACTTTAAATTTTTATAGACAAATAGTAGTGATGACTAGTCATACTTTTCTTTTATTTTTTTGTTATTTTTGAATTATTAAAAGAATATATGTATTTTGTAAGAAGCAAAAGTGCATTTTAAGCTAGCAAAAAAGAATTAAGACAGAATTAATGTCACAAAGAAACTATAGTCAACCCTAGGTAGTTTATTAAAGCTCCATAATGGAGGAAAAATTAAAATATTAAACTATATATTAAAACACATATCTAGCAATATATAGGCATACATTCCAAGCGTGTTTCAGTATCTTTATGTCCCCTACCTAAACCTCTATTTTACATTTTAAAGTAATTATATTTAGTCATAATTATAGTATATGTATATATAAATATAAATACATCTTTTTTGTTTGGGTGAAAAAGAAGTAATTGCTCCATTTATTCACGACAAAATCTTAAAAGCTTCAATTGACTAGGAAGTAGACAGAGTACTAAGCCAAAAAAAGGTCCCAAGAATCTAGCCTTTTCTGAAGAAAAAACTAGATTTTTTTTGGGTATAATATAAAATATGATCGAAATTAATTGTGTTTGTTAGCCCAAAAGTATATAAAATATGAATACTGCATGTATATAAAAGACTGGGTTTTTGCATATGAAAAAATGCTCCCCGACAAAAATAACTTTATACTTAGAGCTCGAATCCGACCTTAAAATATTATCTATCCAATGATCACTACTATTGCATCCCTTCTATAGTAAATAATATTTTCTTCGTTTTAGTTTATATGAACCTATTTTTTTTGTACGTTTAAAAAAGAATGACCCTTTTCTATATTCGAAAATAACTTAACTTAAACTTTCAATTCTACCCTTAACGAGAAGTATTTTTAACCACACAAATACTTTAGATCCTTTTTGATTTATTTAGGACCACAAATTCTAAAAATCTTCGTTTTTTACTTAAACTCATGTCCAGTCAAACATATTCGTATAAATTGGAACGGATGGAGTAGATGTAAAAAGGTACTTCCTCCGGTATACAATAATTGATTTTTTGGTTGTTTTCACACGGATTAAGAAATCTACTTTTTAACATTAATTAGGAATAAATATGACTATATTAGCATTTACTATTTTTTCACATAAACACTCCTATCACATACTCAAATATTATTTATTCTAATACAATAAAAAAATAATTAATTTATTTTTAAAATATAGAAAAATAACTTATTTGTGAATCGGAGGTAGCGGGAAATTTTTCTGACTTCTCTAATTTCCAAGCCATTGAGGACGGAGACAGGTCGACGTCACGTGAAAGTACACGTTTCAGCTGGTTAACGGACGGAGCATAAACGGTGCCGGTAACGGAGTATTCAAATAGGTGGTGGACAGGTGTCAGCGTGGAACCAGTTTGTGGGCCCATAGGAGTCCAAAAAACAGGTCCATTAAATTGTTTTGGACTTCCGAGACATGGCCCGTACGATCCGCCTGTTCTTCCCATGAACTTTCTCACCTAAATTTTACCAATTTATTAATTATTTCCCAACTTTATAAGTACACGAATTCTAGATTTCTAGTGCCACTTGCAATGCTGCATTTACTAATTGTATCGTACTATCACTTCTTGTTTTTTTACATCCTTAGTTCACTTTCACTTGTCAAGTATTATAAGCTAGCGTTTGAATATGAAACTTTAAATTTATTTTGAAAAATTTAATTTGGGTGAAATTTGATTTGAAGATAAAAATATGTTTAGACATCCGTTTTCAAAAGATATTTCCCAAATTTATTATGGAAAAACATGAAACATGACTTTTACTCACAAATTCTAAAAACTATCACAAAATCCAACAGTACCATTATCAATAACATTCATTATATTATCGCAAACCATAATCCTGAATATAAATAAATTTGATACAAAATTATCATTTTTATAATGGACTAGAAGGTAGACTATCAGATGACCGAGAAGGCGAAACAACATTGTTACCAAATAATAAATACTGGGCCCTTTTATAAAATACAAAAGTTTGGGTCAATTTTTAAAAAATGTAATAGTGATATTTTGGCTCAAGCTGGTTTTGGGATTTGGGTTTTTGACAAAATGTAAGCAAAATCTATGGCAAAACCTATGTTTGCCAAATAAAACCCAAATTTATTGATCTTGTAGCGATTGAAAGAAAATAACATGGATTTCGCCGCTTTCCTAATCAAAAATAGGAGAGCACCCCTTCTCCCGAAGTTACGGGGTCATTTTGCCGAATTCCTTCGACATGGTTCTCTCAAGCGCCAAAATAACAGATGCCAAGAAGAACAAAAGTCCTTGGACACGTAATGGATCTTGAAGTACTATTTCTGCATCTCCCTCACCGAATTCGCCTACATTAGGATACTCGTTAATGGTTGATCAAACTTGATAGATTCGCCCTCGGAAATAAGAAGTTCCGGTCCGAGAAGGATAATATCAACCACTTGACGTCCATCCGACGCATCCGTTATGGTTATCTCATATCCACCTTTTTTCCGTATAATTTTGCTTACTATACCTGATGCTGTAGCATGGCAAAATCTATGGCCAAACGACTCCTAAAAATATATTTTTTGTTTTACTTGTCACTTTTACCATATCAAGAGAAGACAATTTCTTTTTTCTAGTTATGCCCTGATATAGGTGAATTAGACTATATTTTTACCCCTAATGAACTATACTTTATTATGTTTTGAATGTAAATATTGATAACAAAATATTTTGATTAGTGTTTTATGTTTTGCAGGGTGTATTCTATGCTAGAAGATACTTTGGAGCAATTTGGAGTCAAGTAAAGGAGTTTGAGGCCAATCGAGAAGAACCCGTGAGGAAAGCACAAGAAAGGGCTAAAATTGCTGGAACATGGTCCACCGCGGTTGGATCGCGGTAGAGAAATAACTGAAGCAGAGTACGCGTAGCCCACCGCGCCCGCGCCGCGGGCGACAGCTTACAGACCTGAAAAACAGAAGGACTTAAGTGCAAACCACGGGAATAAATTGCCAAACCCTATTTAAACATTGTAAATCCTCCCAAGAGAAGGATATTCTTATTTTTAGACTCAAGTAGGAGGCAAGACTCATTGGCAGAAGACAAGAAACCATTAGAGTTTTATATTTTCTTCCTTTAATCTTTCTTTTGAGGATTATGATTTCTTTTGGGTTTTTATTATTCTTGAGCATGAGTAGCTAACTTTTCTCATCTAAGGTTGTTGGTGGAACCCGTTGGAGATGAACTAATTGTGATATTAATATAGTTTTGTTTGGTTGTTATTCTCTATTTGTTCAATTACGTTCTTGTTGTAGTTGATTGAAGGGCCCTCAATTAGCTGTTCCTATTTATTATGTATCTACTTGAGAGAGAGTGCATATTTAGGTAGTTGTTTGAACAACACCACTCCCGGAGTATAGGCGAGAGTCATAACCGAGGGTTTAGAGGTAGATTAGAAATAATGATACCTCGGATGCAATCTAAAGTGAACTGTAATGCAATCTAGCTAGCGTAACTTGAGAGAGTGCGTCTAGTAAATTATCATAATACTTGAGAGAGATTTATGATAACTGGAGTGTTCATGATTGATATTGACAACTAAGTCAAAACTATAAGAAGTACACAAGAAGGAATTTTACCAATGGGGAAAACCATAACCTTAGACCTTTATCATCATTGTTTAAATCTTATTGTTAGTTAATCTGTAGTTTATTATTTTTGTTCAGCTGTAGTAGAATAAACAACACAAAGTGATATTTATAACTTTTGGGAAAGTTGATTTTTAAGAATTTAGTAGTCCAACAACAACGTTTGATACGTTAGTGCCCTGTGGGATACGACTCTGGGCTAATACTCAGATTATATTTGCAACACTCGCTTAGTCTTTTATTAGACATAGTTGAGCGTGATCATACCCATAACATTAATTACTCATTTCAAATTATTTTTTCAAAATCCATTAAAAATATATATCAATTAATGTGGGCATCATAGTAAATTATGCACTTTATTTATTATTTTTTGAGGGTCGTAAAAAGTCAAAATGTGACATGTAAAAATAAACGGGGTGAGTAATTTCTTCCACTAAGCGAGAGTTCTTCCACCTGGAATTCCTAGATCACACGATAGTTTCTCTTTAGGATCCGTTTGGTCATAGATTTTGCCAAAATAAATTTGGATTTTATTTGGCAAACACATGTTTGACTATAGATTTTGTTAATATTTTGCAAAATCCCAAAATCTGCTCAATAATTGGTTTTGAGCCAAAATATCACTATTAGATTTTTTAAAAATTTCCCAAACTTTTGTATTTTATAAAAGAGCTCACCATTTATTATTTTGTAACAATGTTGCTTCGTCTTCTCGATCACCTTATAGTGTATTATGTTGTTCATTATAAAATGATAATATAATGAATGTTATTGATGTTGGTATTGTTGGGTATTTCTAATAGTTTTTAGAACTTTTGGGTATAACTCATATTTCATGTTTTTTCAAAATAAATTTGGGAAATATGTCCAGGATCAACAACCATAGCTGCACGGAGTACGGTAGAATTCCTCGGTACGGTCATTCGGGAAGTCCCACCTGGCACATTTAGGTTTTGATCTTCGGCCATCCTGTTCCTCAGGACCCAACACTATAGGCTTGTGTTTTCCCAGCCGACTCGCACACGACCGTCTTTTTTTCTGTTGAAGAGTCGGGACTACAAGGGAAGCCTTGTGTGCCCCTCACTGGAAGAGGGCGATCTCTACCCCTTCTTACCCTGACAAAGTAGGGACACCTTACGTTCTTGAACCGATAACCATCTTTTGTGTTAGCTAAGCGAGAAGCTGCGATCGAGGAAGCCTGCTACCAATAATTGTACTAATCCAACCGCATATGTCTTTCTCCTACCAAAAGGAAAGAAAAAAGAAATAAGGATTTCCCCTTTGCTTTGACAATGAAATTCTCCGTGGTAGCAAGAGAAGTCAGGCGGTGACAATTGAGAGGTTGTCACTGAGCATTCCTAGTCACACGATAATACTGACTATGCATAGGACTACTAAGGTGAACAGACAAGATGTATTTCGACGAAATGCTCTGGATTCTAGGAGGACTATAATGAGGAGGACGACAAACCCACTCGCGACAATAAGGAGAAGCAGTGGTTCGAATCCACATCGTGAGACCAGGACAATGTGGAGAAGTATCGATAAATGCTATTAACATTGATGATACGACTTAGAGGAATTCCTCTCTTGCTGCCGGACTGATTCCTTTCCTTTTGATGTGGACAAATGGGCATCCCTAGAATCAGCAATGCAATGCTATGCCTATCAAAGTTGGCGAAGGCTTCTGTAACCTTAGACTCGTTATGCTCTTCGACTGAACTCGTTGGCTCCGCGTCCACCGAAAGTCGGTAACCACGACCTGAGGAAAGTGCGGTCAGATTCAGAATCCCCAATGTCTTGGTCTTTACCTTCGCTTCGAGGGACCAGCACCGCATCTAGGTAAGCGTTTTGAAAACTTATGTCCAGACATATTTTTATCTTCAAACCAAACTTCATCCAAATCAAAATTTTCAAAATAAATTTGGATATGACCAAACGCTAACTTAATCACTCAATTTTACATCAAATTGATTTGTACTGTTTTGTTTACGGCCAGAATCTAAGTTTGAGTTTATTTCACAGACCTCCGTTTGAATACCCATATTCTTAAAAATATAATTCATGATACGCTACAAAATATTAACACCTGTCCCAAGTCTTTACGTCTGAATAGGTATCCAAAGATGCTACACTACGTATTTTTGCCATTTTGCATGATAAATGCTCTTTTAATTTCTTGAAAGAAAAAAAAACAGTTTCTTCGTATAACACTTTTGACATATAAGTTAAATATATATATGAAGTATTACAATTATCTTCATTATCAACAATCAAATGAGAAGTAGTAGAGTTTCACCTGTCATATTATATCTTCGTATAATCTAATTAACACATCATGTCATTGTTTACCTAAAAATGGTATTAAGAATTATATTTGATTTGTGATTCTAAAAATATGTGATTTATTCTAATACTAGTTAATAATCAAGAAATAATAAATATAAGTAAGAAGAATATGATAGCAAACCAATGTTTAGAACTAGGGCCTCGAGCTCAGTAACCTAGGGGGTCTCGAGGGCAGTCTTTTGCAGTAAATTATGAGCAATAAATGAAGAACGATAAAGCTGGAGAGTAATGTTGAGCACGTTAAACGAGAAAAACAGAGTAGAATATTCTATTGCAGTTAATTATCTCTTTTACAAAATGATTGAGGTCCGCTTTATATAGGAGGGGAAAACCCTAATATGGTACATATCTAATTATGACAAAGAATACTAGTGGTACAATTGTATAACGACCTAGTACAAATTTGTACTATCTTATCACTCTTAACCACATGTCCTTGGGAATTTTCCGCTTTTCCATGACGACCATCGATTTTTCACAACTTCGAGGTAGGCCGTGATGGTCCTTCAATGTTCTCTCTCGCGGTACGACTTATTGAGGTCGAACTTCAGACTCTACTTCGAGACTCTCGAGCTCGGGCTCGGAACGCCATAGAGGCCTCGACATCGGGGATCCCGATATCGACCGTATACAGATAGTCCCCGCGTTTCTTAGATAAGCAACGATTTGAATTCTCGACCCTTCGAAACCTTGTGTGATGACATCATTCCTATCACGTAAGCATTGAAGTGACGGAAGTGCTCCGTCGGTTCTCTACCCCCAAAGTCATAATTGCTCGTCAGACCCCGTCGGCCGCTAACATCAATGAACAACCGCCGTATTTCTCTTATATATACTTGCTCCCCCCTCCCCACCCCCCACCCCCACATTAAGAACTTTATCATTCTGCGACAACCA
>MDKH01216146.1:0-23095 GCA_005239495.1 Nicotiana undulata
GGAAAAATTCTTGAAGGAAGTGGACTTTGAATTGTGAAAAAGTATAGTGCTTAGGGAGGTTTTAAGTCACTTTTACGAAATTGTGCCCTACCTTTACCAAAAGCCTAAACTACAACCCTTTAAGTCCTAATTGATTTTGAACCAAGTATGTCTACATTAGTGGAGAAATACACGAAGGGCAAGTCTATGGTACTACTTGTGTGCATTTGAATATCTTTGTGAGAGAGAGAGAGTTGAGTCTTTCTATTTGACATCCCATCTATGTTTTAAATTGCAATTTATGAGTTTGGGATTCTCTCTTAAAGTGTGAGGGCACATGAAACTCGAGTTGTGAAACTAATCCCATTTTCAATTGGGAGGAATGAGCGAGGGAAGACAATTGTGATGGAGAGGCAAATTGTGAATCTTTAATGTCATGACTTGGTTATCACTTTAGTTTATTTGTTGTTTAAGTTTTTGAAAATGAAATAAAATGTGCAAAAAGTTAGTGATTCATATGCCTTGGATTAATTGTTTGTACCAACCGAAGTCATTAGATTGAGCTTGAATTAACCCTTTTTGACTTGAAATGATACTTAATATGCCATGGAGCTTAAGTGATGATTTGCATAAATGTGTTCTTAGTTTTGAATTGCTTGAAAACAAGCAATAGTTTAAGTTTAGGGGTTTGATGAGTTGGTATTTTACCAACTTATCTCCTCTCAATATTTAAAGTTTGGTATAATTTTGATAGAAAACTAGGGCATTTTCTAAGGATTATTGGCAATTTTCAGGTATCATGTGATTTGGAGAAGAAATGAAAGAAATCAAGTCAAGATAGGCAAAAATGGTGAAAAATGACTGAAGCCAGATGCTCTTCGCGATCGCAAGGTTTGCCTCACGATCGCAGTAGTCAGTGAAATTAATTAACCGTGACCGCAACGATGTTTACGCGATCGCGGAGAAGAACTTGGCCGCCAGCCCTGAAATGTTCTATGCAATCGCAATAGTAGTCACGCGATCGCAGAAGAGGGGGACCAGATTCTACGCGATCGCAAGAGTTGTTACGCGATCGCAGAGTTAGAGAACCTAAGCTTACACGATCGCAACTGTATTCACGCGATCGTGATGAATATAAACTGGGTGCATTCTGGGCAGTTTTGGAATTTCACCCAATCTTTCCCAAACCATTTTTATACACGACTTGGCAGATCTTTTGGGCATATCTTTGGCATTGTAAAATATATTTTTGAGTAGAGAAGAAGAGAGAAAACAAGTTTTGAAGCTATGGTTTGCACACACACTTGGGTCTTGAAGATTTCACTCTTGTGGTTAAGGTTTTCTTACCCATTTATGTTTGTTTCTTCATTTTCTTGCTTTGTATTGAATATTTAAGTGTGTAGTATTTATTTCCCACACTTGAATCTTGTTTATGGAAATTTATATATTTAAAGTGTGGATTAAATACCTTGTTGTGCTTATGTATTGAATGATTTTATTATATTTATGAAGTGAGTTATTGTTTCTTTAATTATTCTTGTTCTTTAATGTTCCCAAAGGGATTAGCTAACCCTAGAACTCGCCCATTAACTCCGAATTAATTTTGGAAAAGATAATTTGGGGTTGGGAAAGATTAATTAACAAGAACTTGAGGCTTTAACCCTCATTTTATAGATTCTACCTAGGGATAGGATTGAACTACTTGTAGCCAAATTCGGAAGTGATTAATCTCTTGATTGGGTTTGGAATAACTCAATTAGGAATTCTTGTTAGTCTTTGGGAAAAGCTAATTAAGAACTATTATCCGTGGCTAATTAACATAAACTCGCTCATATTTATAATATCGTGAAATACATTGGATCGTTACTTGAGTGTAATTCCCGAATCATCCATACTTGTTGCCATTGATCATTTTACTTGCTTTCTAGGTTAGTTTATATTTTCGCATTTAGCTATAAACACTTTCAAAACCAAAATTCTAATTTGCTTGGCATTGCGCGATAAGTGATAATTCTCTTGCATTCCTAATCGCCTCCATATTGTTCTCTGTGGGATTCGACCCCAACCTTGTTGGGTTACTATATTTGACAACGATCGCTTTACACTATTTTAAGGTGTAATTTGAGCGTATCATGATCAACAACATTTGAAGCACCTAAGGGAGATTTTTGAAGTTTTAAGAGAGAAACCCCTTAATGACAACTTGAAAAAGTGAAAGTTCTTTTCCGAGCAAGTCTCTTTTATCTATTATATTGTCACTAGTGAGGCAATTCATGCCAACTCAGAAAAGATTAAAGACATTGCTAGCTGGCCTATTCCAAAAAGCTTAACAGGAATTCGCATCTTTCATGGTATAGTATTTTTTTTCTATCATTTTTATTAAAGAATTTTAGCTCTCTCGTTGCTCCTATTACCGAGTGTTTCAAGGAAAACTCATTTAAACGGACAGATGCATCCCAAAAGAGTTTTGAATTGATTAAGATAAAGATGACTCAAGCACCTATGCTTGGTTTACCCAACTTTGATGTCTTTGAAGTTAAATGTGATGCTTCTGGAGTTGGGATTGGAGTTTTTGTTTTGTCAAGAAGGTAGACCTATTGCTTATTTTAGTGAGAAGTTGAATGATGCAAAGCTAAAGTATTCTACTTATGACAAGGAGTTATATGTCATTGTGAGAGCTCTTTCTTATTGGAGTCACTATCTTTTACCTTGAGAATTTGTACTTTATTATGATCATGAGGCCTTGAAGTATGTGAATAGCCAATAGAAACTCCACATTAGGCATTCCAAGTGGGTACAATTTTGCAAGACTTTCACTTTGTTATTAAACACAAAGTTGGGAAGGTCAACCAAGTAGCCAATGCATTAAGTCGCAAACATTATTTTATTTCTGCTATGCAAAACAATATTGGTGTTTTGAGCATAAAAAGAAATTATATGCAACATATCCGAAATTTGGAGCTATTTGGGGTCAATGCAGGAAGGGTCCTCAGCGTATATTTTTCCTTAGGGATGGCTATCTTTGTTATGGTCAACAACTTTGTATTCCACAAGGGAATTTGCGTGAATTTATAATTTGTGAGTCCCATGAGGAAGGGTTAGCTAGACACTTTGGGCAAGCGAAGGCACTACACCTAGTTCAAGAAAACTTTTATTGGCCTAAGAGATTCGGGATGTCAATAAGTTGTTTGAAAGATGTGAAATTTTTATTAAGACAAAAATGCACAAACACAATTCGCATCTTTACCCCTACTCTGCTAATTCCTACTCAACCTTGGGAAGACATTAACATGGACTTTGGGTTCGGCCTTCCAAGGACTCAAAGGGGTAAGGATTTCATCTTCGTTGTTGTTGATAGATTTTCAAAGATGGCTTCCTATACAGGGATAGGAAGAGGGATTTGCATATGGTGTTTATTGACCTAGAGAAGGCGTATGACAAGGTTCCTAGGGATGTCCTTTGGAGATGTCTGGAGGTGAAAGGTGTGCCGGTAGCTTACATTAGGGCGATAAAGAATATGTATGATGGAGATATGACTCGGGTTAGAACTGTGAGAGTGACTCAGATACTTTTCCGGTTGTTATGGGGTTACACCAAGGATCTGCGCTCAGCCCGTTCTTATTTTCCCTGGCGATGGACACACTGACATACCATATCCAAGGAGAGGTGCCATGGTATATGTTGTTCGCTGATTATATAGTTTTGATTGATGAGAAGCGAGGCGGCGTGAATGGGAGACTGGATGTATGGAGGCAAGCCCTGGAGTCTAAAGGTTTCAAGTTGAGTAGGACTAAGACGGAATATGTGGAATGTAAGTTCAGCGACGTGACGGAGGAAGTGGATGTGGAAGTCAGGCTTGACTCACGGGTCATCCTCAAGAGAGAAAGTATTAAGTACTTAGGGTCAATTATCCAGGGATATGGGGAGATCGACGGGGATGTTACACACCGTATTGGGGTGGGGTGGATGAAATGGAGGTTAGCGCCTGGAGTCCTGTGTGACAAGAATGTGACACCGAAACTCAAAGGTAAGTTCTATAGAGCGGTGGTTAGACCGGCCATGTTGTATGGAGTTGAGTGTTTGCTAGTCAAGAATTCACATATCCAGAAGATAAAAGTAGCAAAAATGAGGATGTTGAGATTGATGTGTGGGCACACTAGGCTGGATAAGATTAGGAATGAAGATATTTGGGAGGGGGTGGGCGTATCTCCCATGGACGACAATATGCGAGAAGCGCGGCTTAGATGGTTCGGACACATGTGGAGGAGAAGCCTAGATGCACCGGTTAGGAGGTGTGA
The DNA here is from genome assembly GCA_005239495.1 of Nicotiana undulata. Lineage (NCBI taxonomy): Eukaryota > Viridiplantae > Streptophyta > Magnoliopsida > Solanales > Solanaceae > Nicotiana > Nicotiana undulata. The sequence continues at coordinate 4,278 of MDKH01216146.1, forward strand.
GCGGTTGACTTTGGCAGGTACGAGAAGAGACAGAGGGCGGCCTAATAAGTATTGGGGCGAGGTGATCAGGAAGGATATGGCGCGGCTTCAGATTTTCGAGGACATGGCTCTTGATAGGAACATGTGGAGGTCGAGCATTAGGGTGGTAGGCTAGGGGATAGTCGAGAGTTCTTACCTCTTTGTACCGGGTAGTCTGATAGAGTTTTGTTTAGGTTTGTTAGCGGTCTATGTTGAGCTCACATTGTTGTTTTGCATAGTTTTGTGTTATTGTCCTTTCACTTAATCGTTGTTACTATTTTCTTTCTGGTATCTTTTGTTGTTACATGCCTTTTATTTTGCTTATTTCCTGATATTATTGTCTCTCTTATTGAGCCGAGAGTCTCCGGGAAATAACCTCTCTACCATTTTTGGGGTAGGGGTAAGGTCTGCGTACACTCTACTCTCCCCAGACCCCACTAGTGAGATTTTACTGGGTATGTTGTTGTTGTTATTGTTGTTGTTGCCTTGCTCTATTCCTGGTTAAGACCTCAGATGCAAAGAATATTGTTGATCTCTTCTTTGATACTATTGTGAAATTGAATGGAATACCAAGAACCACTATTTCACATAGGGATTCGAGGTTCCTAGGTTATTTCTGGAGGACTTTATGGGCTAAATTTGGTACTAAGCTAACACCTAGCACTTTCTATTATCCCCAAACTAAAGTTGTCAACCGAAGTGTAGGTGCTTTTCATCGTTGATTAATAAAGAAGAATCTCGAAGAGTGGGAATCATAATGTCCTACTACTGAGTTTGCTTTCAACAAGTCAACCAACCGCATTAAGGAAAAGAGTCCATTCATAGTCATCTATAGTAACAAACCTCTTGGACCACTTGATCTTTATCCTCTTCTAGTTACTTATTCTTTTAGTGGAGATTCTTCTGATCAAGTGAAGCAACTCAAGAAACTACATGATAAAGTTCGGGCACATATCGAGAAGCAAAATTCTAAATAAAAAGAAAAGATTGATATGCATACGGAACATGTGGTGTTCAAGTAAAGAGGCCCAGTTTGGGTTCATTCGAGTATGGAGAGACTTCCAAACCACAAGTTTTTGAAATTACAAAAACGAGTGATGGACCTTTTAAGGTGCTTCAAAACATTGGTGATAATGCTTATTGCTTGGAGCCTCCCAATGACTTTAAAATACCATCTATCTTCAATGTAACATATCTTGCTCCCTACTATTTAGATGACTCGAGGCCTAGTCCTTTTCAACTAGGGGAGAATGATGAACATACAAGATTAAAACATGATGCTAGAGAAGCACAAGTGGAGGCGATATTTTCTACAACATTGGAGGCTTATTGGGATCACAAAGGTGCCAATGAATTTGAAAATTTGGGTCATAAATTGAAAATACTTACACTAATTAGTCTTAGACCAATTGTGGCCCAAGAATCTCAAGAATGGAAGAAATCCATGAATCCATTCAAGATTGGGCCTTATTTTTCTTAAATATTAGGATTTCTTAATTCTTGTTTTAGTAGGACTATGTTTCTAGTTCTAGTAAACTAGGATTGTTAGTTGATAGTCCATTCCTACTAGAATTCTTTCTTTCTATTTTAGTTAGTATAGACTTTTTAAGCCTTATTCTTATCTATTTTAATTAGGATTAGTTTTTCTTAACCTTATCAATTTACTCAATGTAAGGGCTATTTAAAGGGCTCAACATGGTGAAAATAAACATTGGCGATTAGTTGTTCTAAGCTTTTGCTTCAAAAACACGATTGATATTTTATTTCGTACTTCTTCCTTTATTAGACACTTCTTACAATCTTATGGGATAGGAACGAGTGGGTAAGGCTATTTCCATCTTACATTAAAACTTTAGCGGAGTGCTTTTTGTTTTTCTCTCTTCTTTATACTTGAGAGGTACAAAACCTTGAAGTTTACCTTTCCACTATCTTCATTCATGTTTATTTGATTCAGACAGTATTATATTTATTTCAGACTTGTATTTATCACTCATAAGATCTCATGTACTCAGCGACACTAGTTCTGGGGGTTGTATGTGTTTTTCCATATTTTGACTTCATTATCTATATTATGATTATATTTAAGAATTTTGAAGTTATTTCCACTATTGTTGAGTATTTAGTAGTAGTCATGGTTCGCCTAGCCGCGTGTAAGGTGCCATCACGATCTTTGGTGAGATTTTTGGGTCGTGGCATACTTCATTCATTTTGTTCTAGGATCCTTCAATCCTACCCTCTATTCTAGTTGAAACTATGAAGGCTCTGATACAAAAAATGTTGGGAAATCAAAAAAAAATCTAACTTTAATTAGTGAATTTTCAATTAAGAACAACACTCTAACCATTCTTTATTGCCACCGACAAATAGAATGAATTGTACAAGAGAATATTAATACACTTTTTTTTGGTAATGAAAGATTGTATTGAAAACAAAACATACACCTAGCTATTACAATAAGGGATCAGTCTAGGTAACATAGTGCCTAGATTGTCCTTTTCAAGTAAATTAACAACAAAAGCGGGGGGAGCAGTTTGCAAAATACAAAAAGTGTCCAAACTACACTTCGTTTTAGCTAATTGGTCTGCTACTCCATTAGCTTCTCTAAACACAAGCTTCAGGGGGGGGGATCATTCGTCTTCCGCAATAGGTACCTGCAATAATCAATTAGATTTTGGTAGAGACAGTTGTTAGATTTCATAAGTTTGATTACATCCAAACAGTCAGTTTCTATCACTAGTGGAAGCAAATTATCCTTAAGAGCTAGCTTTAGGCCATTGAGAAGAGCGAGAATTTCCATGTATATATTCGTTGCATGAGGTATTTTCATGTTGAAGCCTAGGATCCACTAACTCCTCTCATTTCGGAAAACTCCTCCAATTCCTCCTACCCCTGGATTTCCCAAGCAAGATCCATCTATGTTAAACTTATAGCAGTTGAAGTCATGGGGTTCCCATTTGACAAATACCGTTGTCTTGGGGAGATTTATGTTTAGCTTTTTTGCCATGAAGAGAAACTCAATGGATTTGTTGATAGGGTGGTTTAAGGTCGGGGGGTCTTTTTCCCCTGAAATAGGAACTCATTCCTATAATTCCATATATACCATAGGAGGAAAGGGAGAAGATCCGACCAAAGAAGTTGATTGTTGAATAGTTTTGTGGAGGTTAGTTGCTTCTTCAGCCATGTGAAAAGGGATCCTATCTCGCCTGAGCTTTGGGGAGAACAGAGAGCATTTCCTGATTGGGCCCAGATGTCCCTTGAGTAGTTGCAATGAAAGAGGATATGCTCAGTGCTTTCAGGTTTTTCACGGCAAATGGGGAAAATATCATCGGGGCAGATTCCTCTTTTGGCCAGCATGTGTTTGGACGGTAGTCTGTCCCAAATGATTAGCCATAGAAAATATTTTAGTTTGTTAAGGGTGTTAGTTCTCCAGAGCCAGGTGAAGTCTCTTGTGTTGGTGTGGGGACTAACCGAAAAAGTTTTGTATGCTGCCTTAACAGAGAAGGTATTATGGCCTGGTGAATCCCAGACATATGAGTCATTGAGTGGAGGGGATTGTTTTATATAGGTGCTCTTGATCTTAGTCTCTAAATCAGTAGGAAGATCAAAAGGCAATACTCTAAGGTTAAAAGCTCCATTTCTAATTATACATGCAAGTTTCAGGTTTTCTTCATTAGCGGGGAGAGGTCCCTGGATATAATTTCTAATAGTTCCTAGTTGGTTGATCCACTTATCGTGCCAGAGGTTAATTGATTTTCCATCCCCCACTATCCATCTAGTGTTGTTGATGCATAGCTCCGTTCCTTTTCTTATAACCTTCCAGGTGTGAGAGCCCTTATTCTTGGTGTCCTTTAGGTTGTATTTGCTGGTTAGAGTTCTGGTTCATAGAGCCTCTGGCTCATTTCTAAACCTCCATGCTAGGGTTGCGTTGAAGGCATAGTTTTTCCAGAGTGTATTAGGGATACCTAGGCCTCCTTGTTTTTTTGGAATGGTAACTATACTCTACCTGGCTAAGTGGCATTTCTTTCTGGTAATTGTGCTACCCCAGAGAAAGTTTCTTTGGATTGTTTCTATTTTATTAATGGTTGTCTTGGGTAGGTCATATATTTGCATGACGTGGTTTGGGATTGCGGCTAGGGTTGATTTGATGAGTGTTGTCCTACCAGCCAGGGTGAGGAACTTAGTTTTCCAGCCTTTAAGTCTGGTGTTCATCCGATCTAAAATGAAATGAAAGTCTTTTTTGGTGGGAGATTTATTTGGCATGGGGAAACCTGGGTATTTACCAAAGTTATGTACACTATTCATTGAGAAGTAGTTACTTAGATGATCTTTAAGATCAGGAGGTGTATTTTTGGAAAACATAATTTAGATTTTTCAAAGTTGATGGATTGCCCTGAGGCCTCACAGAACTTGTTGATAGTATCAATAATCGAGTCGCAGCTCTTTTGGTTTGTTTTTGCTAGGAGAATAAGGTCATCCGCAAAGAACAAGTGAGAGAGCTCTGGGATTTTTGGGGATATTTTAATCGGGGTCCATCTACAGCAGTCTATTTCATGATCAATTAACCTTGACAGCATTTCCATACATATGATAAAGATGTACGGTGACAGGGGGTCTCCCTGCCTAATTCCTCTTGATGGCTCAAAGGACTCTGTTTTTGAGCCATTTATTTGGATGGCCAAGGTGGAGGTGGTGATGCAGGACATAATGAGTTTAATAAGGTCAGGGGGAAAGTTTAGCGATGTAAGGGAGAATTTTATAAAAGACCATTCAATTTTGTCAAAGGATTTCTCAAGGTCAATTTTGAGGATCATTTTTTATTTTCTACCCTTAACAGTCTTAAAGTGATCAAGCACTTCCTTTATAACTATGGAATTGTCAGCAACTCTCCTGCCTTTGATGAAGCTGGTTTGGTTAGGGTGAATTAAGTTTTTTAGGAGAGGTTTAATACGGTTTGCAATGACTTTTGTAAGGACCTTATAAGCTGTGTTGCATAGGCTTATGGGTCTAAACTGTTTTATTGTTTCTGCATTTTGAAATTTTGGAATGAGACATATTAGGGTATTATTCATGTTTTTTAAGCATATCTTTTGTTCTAAAGAATCTTGACAAAACTCAATAAGTTGCTTACTTGTTTCCTTCCAATATTTTTGGTAGAAAAAAGGGTGCAACCCATCCGGGCCCGAGGATTTATAAGGTTTAAAGGAGTTTAGGGATTTGTGAATTTCCTCCACGGCTGGGATACAGGAAAGATATTGATGCTCTTGTTCTCTAATTATTGAGTTGTAGGACATATAGTTAGTGTTAAGCCAACATTTATTTTGTCCCGTAGTGTAGAGATTTTGGTAATAATTTGTAATGTGGTCTTTGATAGTATTTTTGTCTTGGTGTCAATTCCCTGCCTCATCTTTTAGGCATATTATTCTATTTTTCCTTCTTCTTTGCATTGTAGTAATGTGAAAGAACTTTGTGTTGGCGTCACCGTCCTGAATCCATTGGACCCTTGACTTAAGTTTCCAAAATTCCTCTTCTTGAGATAGTATTGAGTTGTACTCGTGGTGAAGTTCATTTTCTAGATTAATTAGGAATTTGTTATGAGGTTCGTTTATAGAGGATTGAATGCCCTTTAACCTAGCAAGTTTTTTTTTTCGTTTAAAAATGTTGCCAAAGGTATGTTCATTCCACTCCTTAACTTTTAAGCTAAAGTTATCTATTTCTTTGGTAATGTTTGGTTGACTCGACCAAGTGTTGTGAACTAAGTCTCTAAAAGAGGGGTGGGTTAGCCACATAGATTCTATCCTGAAGATATTATTCTTTGACCTATGATTTTTCGACAAATCTAGTTTTATAGGGCAATGATCTGAATGGACTCTAGTAAGGTGGTGGACATTAGCTTCTTGGAATAGTTCGATCCATTCCGTGTTGGCTACACATCTATCTAGACGTTCCATAATAATGGTTTTACTATTTTTCCTCTTGTTAGTCCATGTAAAATTTGGTCCTTTAAATCCTAAATCAACAAGTCCGCAGTGATTTAAACAATCTAGGAAGTGTGAAACTCTACTATAATTTATAGGGAGACCCCCAAATTTTTTCGAGTCCCTTTATAATTTTCGGCTACTGTCCTTAAATTGTCCCATAGTATTTTCCTTTCTTCTAGCAAGCAGCTAGCATAAATAATAGAGAGAAGCCATGTTTTAGAAGAATTTTGTACCTTTACCATGGCGTGTATTTCTTGGTCCGTTCCTCCAATTTGGTCTACTAGAGTGTCACCATTGTTCCACATGAGCACTATGCCTCCCGAGTTTCCATTTGCCGGAATTTGAATGAGACTAGAGTATCCAAAATCGTGTACTAAGTCATGGTGATCGTCCAGTTTTGTTTCTAGTAGTGCGATTATGCTAGGTCGATGATAGTCAAGCATTGCTCCAAATGCTCTTCTAAACTCAACGCTGCCCGCGCCTCTGCAATTCCAAAAGATCATGTTCATGCTTGTATTTCTTGTTGAAGAGCCTCCTCCATAGCCGCTTAGGCATTCCCTGTTCATCCAATATTGTGTGAACATTGTGGGTACTAGTACTATGGCATGTTGATAAATTCTCGAAGGGTTCGTCTTTCTTATGGAGATCGAGCATTTCCTCAAATCCACCGGGCAACTTAAGATGTATCCTTTTTCTTTTCTTGCTTTGAACGCCATTGTCTTTGGATAGCATAGTACCCCGTGTTCCACTAGTCTTTCTGTTAGAGCATCTTCCTCTTCTTCCTCCTCGTTCACTTGGGGTTGGCGTTGGTTCTGTGTTTGAGGGGGGGCACTGTCTGGGGCTGGGATGCTGCTGCATTGTTGTTGTTGGTAGCTGGGGCTTGGGGTGTTGGTTGCAAGGGCTGCTGCATAGTTTGGGATGTTGGTTGCATGGGTTGCTGCATGGTTTGTGGGGTGGTTTGGGTGTAGTTGTTTGCATTGTATGGGTATAGGGGGAGGTGCTGAGTGGGCAGAGGTGGGGTGGGAAGATGGTTCCAAACTTGGGAGCTCCAAGGTGAGGGGTGTTGGCTTACATGTAGGGTCACTGGTTGGGGGTGTAGAGGGCTCATCGATGGACGTAGCCATGCATTGCTTAGACCTAGTTGTAGGCCCTCCGCCACTATTTGAGCCAAGTAGCTTGGGTCTCCTATTTGAATTATCAAGTCCCTCCCCTCTAGTTGTAGGCTCACATTTAGGGATTGTCCCATTAGGCCCCATTCCAACCAAGATTGTGGGATATGGTCCGATGGGGTTGGCCTTGTGGTGAAGATCAATGGGGTTTGGTGTTGGTTCATGGAGTTTGGGCGTGTCCATACATAGCGCCTGGGTCTATGGATTCTTCTTGAGTGATGGTGGTTTGGGGGAAGTCTTGGCATGTTGAGATTGTGTAGGGATAGAGGTAGAGTCTTGTGGTGGAAGACTACTTTTCTTAGGAGAGTTATTTATTTGGTTGATTAAGCCCACTGCCCCTTTGTTATGCTTTTTGGTGTGCAAGTCATCTTGCCTTGTCTTAGGATCCAATTTGTCTAGGGCATTAATGGTTGATTGACCTTGGTTTGACAAAAGTTGATGTGGATTGGTACTATGATCCTTCTCTAATGGATTATTAAGGCAATATGATGGGGTGATGTCTATCTCTTGGTTGCTCTTAGTGTCATGCATTAAATGTAGATGTTGATTGGCTAGATGGTTCATAGTTTCTATGTCCATGGGATTATTTTCCATGCCTAAGTTTTTTGCTGCCGATGTGACTAAGGTGTAGAGGTTATGTTCTTTAGGATGGGGTGAGTTAATGCCTAAGGGATTATGTGGGTTAATGAGGGGAGAGGAGTTGTCCACAACCGTTACCCTATTTTCCAATGTCTATGAAGGTGTTATTGGGGGGGTATAGGGTTTCAGTGCATGGAGTAGGGTTGTATGCCCTGTGGTTGGAGTGCCCGGGCGATATGTGGGGAGTTTTATCACCTGGAGGTGTGCCATTGCCCGCTGGGTAATTGTTGCCAAGTAGAGACAATTTCTTAGCATTTGTTTTGTTGTTATGGGCGTTACTATCTTGGACAGATTGTCCCTGGGGAGAGGGTGGCGTGGTAGGTGGTCTGGGGGGTTCAGTGGCTATTCTTTGGTTCATGGAAGGGTTGGAATTTGAGGTGGGAGGTTGGAGTTTTTGGGTTCGTTTTTGGTGTGATACAATAGTCCATTCATCTAGCTTTTGTATAATTTTATCCACTGGGCAAACGTTGCTTATATTATCTCTATCCTTTGCACTGGGATGGTTACGTTGGTAAGGGCATGTATTTTTGGTTATGTCCTAGTCGACCACAACTTCTGCATAGTAAGTTAAAGCCCTCATAGGTGATTTTTTGCATCTGTTTTCCTATAACAATATATGTTTTGAGTGGTTTTTCTGCAAAGGCGAGCATATTTACCTCTAGCTGCAGATTTAGTGCAAGCGTCAATGTGAATTAGTTGTCCCAATTTCTCTCCTATTTTGAGAAGTATGTTATAGTCATAAAATTCTGTTGGTAATTCCAGGAGTCTGGCCCATATGGCTGAGAAGGTTAGGGCAGCTTGGGATGCTACGAACCTAGGTTCCCATTTTCTAATTGTAAGAAATTGGTTGCCAATGAACCAAGGCCCCTCGTGGAGAGCTTTATTGTAGTTTTCCTCCTTAGAGAATTTAACTAGGTAGTAGTCGCACCCTAAATCCACGAGAGATAGAGTTCCAGTGGGCCTCAATATAGCATGAATTTTCCTTTGAAGGAATTGGTAACCCACTCTTCTTCCAAATATTTTTATTATGAGTGCGTTAGTCCAGTTTTTGTATATACGCTCCTTATCCGAGGAAGTAATGGGGATGAAGAGTTCAGGGTTAGGATAGTTGTCCGTTTCATCCTCGTGTTCATATGAGTTCATGTTGTGTTGCACGGTTATTTGGCTAATATCCAAAATAGGGTTGTTGTTAGAGATTAATGTGTCTAGGAAGGATGCCCTTCTTGCATTGTCACCCTTTTGTTTTGGGCAGTCCTCATTTGGTGCTTCATTGCGTGGCTCGTGTGTCTGGTCCATGGTGAGATCCATGGACGAAAGGAGAGGTTCAGAGATGGAGTATGTAGGTGCCAAGGTGTATGGTTGTCCCACCATTGTCACTGTCCTTGTGGGCGGGCAGGAGGACTTGGTGTGGGAAGGTTGAGGGTCAGCATGTGTGTTCTCTTGTAAGTGGGAGAGCATTGCTAGTAGAAGTTGAGGGGGAAAGAGGAGTTCCTGGGAAGGAAGAAGAGAGAGGGAGGAGCTTCTCACTCTACATAGCTTAAATTCTCACTTTAAACGAAGGTATTTCGGAGAATCTTATCTTCAAAATCTGTTAGAGAAAATTCTACCAAATCAGTTGTAGCCTTCAATTCTTCCTAATGCAAATATAACACGAAATAACCACCTAAACTGCAAGGTTACTACTAAAAATACATACACATAATAATTAATAAATAAAGCAGTTATATTTAGACCTTATTTTCACCCTTCTTCTATTATTATAAACTTTGCTAACAACATATCTAACAGTATACTTATAGTATTAATTGTTAAAAGAGAAGATCTTTACTTTAATAGAGTAATCAGAACCTCGTGTAGCAATTCAATATACATTCTAAGAAGTTGCACTTTTCTTTTATTCTTTTAATAACTAAAATAAATTTTTAATAAAATTTATATAGCTTCTATATTTTGTATTCATTAATACAAAGGTACATACAATATGCGTACCCAAAACTAGTAATAGTTATTAAATGGACAAGCACTTATATATAAGAATATCAACGTTGAATAATATACCAATATCTCTGATCATTAGTTTACCTTTTTTGTTAATTGGATTTGGCTCACTTACTGTTATTCTCATTACATTTCAAGCATTTACTGCTTTCCCTTGCAAAATTGTTTTATATGCATGCCTACTTTAGCTTTTAGTCTAGTTAGTCAAAAATCTCATCTTTTTCATACGCCAATAGCCGTCAAACTTCCATAGTATAGGAATCCATAATCGAGGAGCAGAGTCCCCTTCATTTACTTTACTAAACTCCATGGCGACTACCCAATTAAATCTAGACAATTATTAGCAAAAGATGGACCTGATTAATGAAAAGCCTCAACAGCCAAGGATAAATACAGAATTCAAGCCGTTAATTAGACTTGTATATTATATTGGTATAACGAAACAAATTAACCGTTAAAACATAAAGGTTGAAAAGCTTGTTTGATAGGAAAAAAACATCTAATCAATATTTAATATTTGGATGATTAAACGAACTCACAGAAATTAGTGTTGTATAAAGTAACTTTATAATCGAAATAGCAACAAACATCAAGAACTTATATTGAAGTAGTAGTACTATAGATGAGTCAAAACACTTGGGTGGGTCTGAAATCTGAATTTGATATTCTGAACTTACAGAAACGCTAGAGTAAACAGCACAGGACAGGTTGATAAAATCAAACGGAAGATTGAAGATCCTTAAACGAGCCAGAGAACAAGAAGCAATGCTGCTATATATCTCCTGGCTCAGGAAGCTCCTGGTGCCATATGTATAAACATTCAGTCAGCACGAATTTTGTACATTTGATATCAACTGAGTAGAAAAGTTGAGCACATAGTTTATGCACTAACGTCCACAAGTAGAATATTTTTGCCATTGGTATCCTCCCCTCATTTACTTCCACAGCTTTCGCAAAGACATATTCTTCTCCGTCTCCTTCTTCATTACCTTGGCAACTGCCATCTCAAAATCTTCTTGCGTCACGTGTACCCTCCTCTCCCTTAGAGCAAACATTCCTGCTTCTGTACACACAGCCTGTAAGCAGATCATAAGATGCATCAAAGGCATGCAAAATATAAGCAAGTGCAGCATCACGTTTTCATGTTCCAATTGAACACTGTCCATTTTTGATTAGATGGCACTCAGTCAAAGTAGAAGTCACACAAGTCTCTCACATGCTAGATCACAAGTTCAACCGCTAAACTAAGCATGCTCTCAAGCAATCAAAGTGCACATTAGAAGGATATGTCAGATATCAATTAAAGCCAAAAAGACATGCAATCGCTGCACACCTTAAGTTCTGCCCCAGAAGCGCCATTCATCTTCTCAGCAATTTTCTTCAAGTCAATCCCTCGCATCAAGTTCATCTTCCTGGAATGAATCTTCAATATGTCGAAACGGGACTGCAGAATAATGAGAACATAATTGATTAAGATGAATCATCAGAGGGTTGTAGAAATAACGATAGAAAGCATGCAGCTCTGTGAGGAAGCAGAGAGGTAGATATTGCAGCATCCTTTCAATCATGTTTAAACACCTCTTGTACTATACTCCCTTCCGTCCTTTTTGTCTGTCGTTTAAGGTTTTGGGTAAAGCCACATATAAAAAAGACCAGCAGGAGTAATAAAAGAACAAGAAAAGTAAGCAATCACAAAGGGAAGACCTGAGATCCATGAACCTAGTAACAGTATATGAAACCAACGAATACTCATGTTAACATCTTTACTATCTTACAAGCTATGAGGAACCGTACCTCTTCATTGGGATTTGGAAATTCGATCTTCCTATCAATCCTTCCTGGTCTCAGGAGTGCTTGATCCAGAATATCTATACGGTTTGTAGCCATCAAAACCTGAAGCCAGGACCCTTCTTTTTCAGCTTAACAATCTCAGAATAGCACTTGTAAACTAGGCAACATGCAAGTGATCCAGATTGACAAAACTTGCCTTAATTTTGTTTGATGCCTCAAATCCATCGAGCTGATTAAGAAGCTCCAACATTGTCCTCTGCACTTCACTATCACCGTTGCCACTTCCTGATTCCATTCTAGCAGATCCGATACTGTCTATTTCATCCATAAAAATGATAGAAGGAGCATGTTCCCTGAAATACATTCAAGGCCAGGCTTTTCTAAAGCTAAACGTATAACAAGAGAGCGAAAATGAAGCACTGAGGTCCATAGACCCAAAACAGAAAAAGCAAAAATTGTTCAAATAATTTTACCTACTTCTCCAGAATAGAACTGTCCAGCGGTGTTTTGGTAAGTTTTATAAAGTTAGCAGTTTTTATGGTATTACAAGCTTCATGCCCCAACTTTCAAGCAACAAGATAGTTTCAGATATTAGACATCCATGAATTCTTATTCATGGAGCACAAATGGCCAAGGGTGTCTGTGAACTTTTGTGGGTACAAAAGCCGCTAGAGGAATTGAGATTGTCTGAAAACGGGAAACTTTCCTTGTTTAGTGATAACAAGGCTGCAATTAGTATATCTCATAATCCAATCCAGTATGATCGAGCAAAGCATGTTGAGATTGATTGACCTTTCATAAAAGAAAAAGTTACAAGTGGCATCTTGAGTTCGTTCCATGTGTTATCAGAAAAGCAGCTAGCTGATGTGTTTACCGAAGGTCTCTAACAAACGAACTTTTCAAACACTGGGTTTGCAAGTTGGGAATGTGCGATATCTTTGCACCAACTTGAAGGAGGGGTGTTGATTAATTTTCCTAGCTTAATTGTAGGAGTAGATTGATTCTAGAATATTTCCTTCACTATAATTAATTGTAATTGATTGTCTTTCCTTGTTTAGTCTTAGGAGTTATTGTATAAGTACCTATTCTCATGGGATGTAAAAATACACACAGAAATACAAGAAGTTTTCTTCTTAAAATCATCAAGCTGGCATACTTGGGCATTTCATCTATATCAATCACGAATAATGAAAGAATGAAAAAGCACATCTGCAAATAGGCACACCTAATGCATGAATATTCATGCTGCCTACTGCAAAACCCCCTCCTGTTTTCTCTGTTGCCCACAAAAATGAACAAATTGCAGTAGTATATCGCAGGCTAACCCAATGTAAGTATCGAATTTGACCTTAGCAGCTCAACATAGTGAGCTAGAAATGGCTGTCCAATGATTTGGATGTAATAAGATCAGAAAGATGCATGACAGAACTGATTATGTAATAAAAGTTCTGGATATTAGAGATACATGTGTTGAGTACTCAAGCTATAATGAAACTTAACCTGGCCATAACAAAGAGTTCTCGCACCATACGAGAACCTTCTCCAATATATTTCTGCACCAATTCAGAACCAGAGACCCGAATGAAGGTACAATCAGTATGATGTGCAACTGCTCTCGCCAACAATGTTTTTCCAGTACCTGGAGGCCCGTAAAGAAGCACTCCCTTCATTTGAAAAGGAGGAGATAGAATAAGCACACATAAATTTGTCCAACCACTGTTATGAATTTGTCCAACCACTGTTATGCTTAAAATACTGATGGAAGAAATGGAGAAAACATGGTAAATGGTGAATAACTGAATATACCTTAGGTTGAGCTATTCCAAGAGACTCAAACAGCTCAGGATGTTTAATGGGAAGCTCAATAACCTAATGCATAAAAGGCCAAAGTTCAAAAAGGTTACACAAAGTACAATGCATCAAAGACCAAGGTCTCGGGATAGATCATAAAACTAACTAAACGCAATAACACAATGAAGGCAAAACCTCCTTAATCTCTTTAATTTGCTGGTCAAGGCCACCAATCATGTCATAAGTGGAATCAGGCACTTTCTCAACTTTCATTAGGTTGACCAATGGATCCACTTTGCTGGGCAAAATTAGATGGAGAACATAGCTGTCATTGCGGAGGGCTACTCTGGTTAATGGAGTAATCTTTGTAATGTCAATATTCTTATCAATATCAACAACATATTTTCCTTCAGGATGAACCTGGCGCATAACACAAAGATAAGAAAATAAGCATATGGAAATTAATTATAGATGTATAGAAAAGAGGGATAAAGAGGTATGAAAACTATCAACATTTCAAGTTGAATAAGTATTGGTAAGTGGATCCACAGAAAACTATAGAAACACTGCATCCTAATCATTGTGCGACGTGCAAGGCTCCTAGAGTTCTGACTGATATAGAGTAGAAATTAACAAGCTTCAGTAATTCTTTTTGATAAGGAATTGACAAACTTCAGTAATTATTCACATTTTTATGTAAGGGAGGATATTCTGCACTGTAGCCTAGTATCTTGCTCCTCAACCCAGCTTCTAAAATTTCTTACGGCATCCTTCATTTTTGCATTACAATCCAAACAAAAATAGCAGTAACAAAATTACTTTGGGTTACCGAAAAGTAGAGCAGATTAGTAAACTCAATGTAGCAAAGCCATTTCTGCCCATACCCTATGAATAAGTAATAAATAGTAAAAGGTTCTCATCATCACCCTCTTCTAGGAGGTCATGTAAAAGCTACTTGATAACATTTATTTAGATCAAAATTAGAAACAGACAGCGGATGAGCATCTTAAGATATAAGTTGTTTATATTCATCATAGAGCACACACATGGAATGGCATGCTATCTGTCTCCAAGGAGTGGTGGGAAGGTAAACAAATATTGAATGACATGCTTTAAGGTTTAATAAAAAGGTAGAAACACCTTTTTAGGCTTTGTTATTCGTTCAAATACTATCATGAGGCGTTGAAAGAGGGCAAATACAAGCAGCGATAAGATAACGGTTATTCAACACAACTATTAAAGAATTGAGCTTGTCACCATTAATGCTGGAGGGAAGAAATAGAAATGAAAATTATGATGGACGGTCAGAAACAATAGACCAAAGGAGGATCAACATTAAGACAGAAACCCAAACAACTCATGAAGTGGGAAATAAGATCATTAAGTCAAGGAATAAGTTCCTGAGCATAATAACATATCAACGTTAAAACTTAAGCTGAGATGACCATTTATTGCCCCAGTCAACTCAAAAAACCATTACAACCTTTCATCTGTGACGATGGTCTTCAAAAGCATAATATGCTTTTAACTTGTCGTATAATTTAGAGCCTCATCTTTCATTGCAATCACATAAGCACTTAAAAAGTTTTGATATAACCATGTTTGTGAAGTCATCCCACAAAATGCTCCAAAAATGCTAACTGTGTAGATAACTTCTTTTTCTTTTTTGGGTCGGTGAAATATGCATACATTATGTGTATCTGTGTGTGTGCACTAACCAAGAGAATAGGCATTTCAAGTCAACTATTTCCATAAATTTTAGTGTGATCACAGAAAATTCCCTCATTCCCGCCACCTAGGAAGACCTTCAGGGGCAAAAACTATTCCTTTTAGCAGAAAAAGAATGCAAATCATTTCGACAAAAAAAGAGCTATTTCATTCATCTACAAAAACAAGCACTAAGGGAGAAAATTGCTAGCAAGCAAGTCAACCAAGCACATGAAACATAAATGGTTGTTGCTACATGCATTAGTAATGTAAACATCACAGCGAACAGTGTGCCGCTAAATGAACCAACTGCAACATTTGCCAAGGAAAAACTCACAGAAGTGAACCAAAAGCACATGAACCATAAATGATTGTGGATATAAAATAAACATTGACAGGAATATTTCTAATAAACCAAATGAATCCTTTGCCAAGGGAAAGCTCACAGAAGCTTCTGTAATATGAAAGCATGTGTTTGACAGATTTTATATGGTTGAATTTTACAGATAACAAGAAGTTTTTCCTTTTCTTGGATAAGTAAGAAAATAAAGAGGTTTAGATGCATTACTTACTTTAACTAAAACTTTTGACTTCCCCATCACTTTAACAACTTCACCAACATATGATCCAGGCTCCTGAAGCAATTGTAATTCTTCCTTAAGCATTCTCACTGGGCATACACATACAAGAAAACACATCTTATGAGCCAAACAGAACACTGTTCCGTTCATAGACTGTAAAATTCCAAATTACAATTCAAAACCACAGGCATCAAAAAAAGAGGACAACCCATTCTTCTTGTTTAATCATCAGAATAAACTGGAAGTTTTTGCAGTTTCCTTGGTAAAAATAGAAAATCTTGGCTTTAATTTGAAAATTCATAATATAATAACGATTTAAGTTCAGATCAAATTCACATAGCAATGCAGAATTTCTAAACTACAGAATTTCGAGAATTGGAATGAACCTTTGGAATTGAGCTCATTGCGTAGGGCTTCAAGTCGATTGAGATTGTGAGTGTTGAGCCGGAGCTGAAGCTGGAGATCATGGATATGCTGCATATAATACTGTCTCAGCCCTTCTCCTTGCTTCGTTCCTTTTGCCGCCAAACAACAACTCTCCTCTCTCTCCATCTCCGTCCTGCTCTTCTCTACTTCCGCTGACGCCATTACATCCACTGCTTCTGAATAGTTTGGAGCAAAAGTTTCTTAAATATCACTGCTTCTTTTCTTGTTCCACAGGAAAACTAAGCAAAAATAATATCGGATTAATTTATATTTATAATCTATCATAGGGTGTTAGTAGTAAAAATTAACAATATAAGGATTAATACAAACACACCAATAAAAACATAACTAATATAAATTATTTTCAAACCAAATGACCCTTACCGTGAATTACAATCTCAACCCTTATTATGTCGTTTTTTATATCTATCTATATAAATTATGAAAAAGGGTTAGATTTAGCCTTTTACTTTTATCTTTCTTTGAGTCCGTTTAGACATGAAATTTCTTTTTTTCTTTTTTTAAAGTAATTTTACTTTTTTTCGAAATCAGCATTTCTTTATAAAACTTTTAATTTTCACTTGAAAATGCGTTTTTGGAATTTTCGAAAATTTAAAAAACTTCAAAAAATTATTTTCCAAAATTTTAACTCAAAAAACTTCAAAAACAAATCAAACTATATTTAATGTCCAAACACAACTTCAAATTTCAAATACCATTTAAAAAAAAATCATCATTTATTGGAATTTTGCAATTCTTATGTCCAAACGCTACTTTATGCTATTCGTCTAAACACACCTTTACAGTTAACAAAGTTTAATTAACGGCAGTCCAAATATCTCTACTTCTGACGGCAGTCCATACCTGGACGTCAATGTGTATATATTAAAAATCCTTTTTATACTTTTTAGCGCACAGAGGTGCCTGTTTATTAGTTTACCTTTTTCTTTTTCTTCTTCTTCTTTTTTTGTTTTTTTTCTTCTCTCTCATTTTTCTCTAGTCTCAATGGAACCAACCCACTATTTCTGGTTAGCTTCTTCCTCAAATTGTAAGCAATCCAACATTCAACAATACCTACCAGCGATTTTATGCTTCCAACTAGTAATTTCCAATAAGTTTTTAACACAAATGGACCACCACTTTGGAGGTTATTCACACAAACAGTTCAAATCTCATAGATCCATCAGTTTAAAATTTTGAAATTTTCTTCAAAGTTTGAATAACAAATAATTGTTTATCACTATTCTATGTTTCTGTATACGATCGAAAGCGTGTTCGCCTCCTATGTGACTAATCGAGACTGAAACACGATAGGTTAAAGTTCGACATCGAGTTAAATCGAACCGAGGTGCGAAGTTATATCGTTGAGCTCGTGATCCTGGCACCGAACAAAATCGATACCAGACGTGATCGAGGGAAATTTGCCGAGCCAAGACCGAAATATCCACGGTCGGTTGTAGATCACCGTGAAAATCTCGATACTTATCAAGGAGAGGCTGATCAATTGGCAGATCATGGGATTTTTTACCTGGTATAGAATTGTATCAAGAGTAGGACTCCCCTACTATATAAAGGGGGTCTGATCATTTGTAATACACATCACAATACGCAACACAAAGCAATATATTATCATTTCTAGCTCTTATAATCTTGTTATTTTGTTCATACATCAATTGGGGCATTTCTTGGTTTGAGAGTGATCGAACTCGTAGGCCAAGGCTGTTTAATTCGTGTGGTTTGCATTTATTCTTTAATCGTCAATTTCAATATCAACTTATTTTCTTAATTTGTATCAAGTTATATCACATATCCTTAAAATCACGTACAAATTCAATTGTTATCTGATTTTAGGGTAAACAGTTTGGCGCCCACCGTGGGGCTGGGGATAATAGTGATTATCTGGTACAAACTTTCATAACACACATTATTTTACATTTGTTCTTTGGAGTGTCTTTGATTCCAGGACCAAAATGTCAAACTCTCAGTCAGCACTCCTCTACGTGGACAATGATTTCGGTCATCACAGCGAAAATGATAACATAGCGCCAGGGAACGACGTACCCCCGGTTGGCCTCGATGGAGTTCTAGTTGTAGATACAATCGATGTCAGCTCACATGTAGCCATCAATGCAAATTTGGTCGTCGATCCCGGGAGCAGCGTCCGTAGGGATGCTCAATCAGCCGCTCAAAGCACACACGGCGGCGAAGATGGTGGGATCAGCATGTGGGTGATCTTCGAAATATTTCAGGCTCAACAGGAAGCGATAGCCCAACTCCAAAGCCTGAATCACCCACCGAGCAGGATCGAGCCCGAGTCATCCCAGGAAGTTATCCACAGGGTCGAATCGGTTTCAAGGAAATAGAACGAGAAAGAATCGGGGGTCGATCCTGCAATCATGAAGATGCTTGAAGAATTGACAAAACGAGTTGAGTCGGGAGAAAAAGAAGATCAAGGAAAACAACGAGAATGTGGGAACTTACAACCCCAAGGTCGATCAAATCCCGGGGGCACCGCCAATATTGAAGGGTCTGGATTCCAAGAAGTTCGTGCAAAAACATTTTCCCCCGAGCGCAGCTCCCAAGTCAATTCCCAAGAAGTTTCGCATGCCTCACACAATAGAACAACCGACCCAAACGAGCATGTCACCTCTTACACATGTTGTAACGACCCAGCCGGTCGTTTTGTGTGTTGGGACTCTGTTCCCGTGAATGACTCTTTC
>ML291948.1:0-99528 GCA_005239495.1 Nicotiana undulata
CTTCCTTGATGAACTTCTGGAGACTTAGAGTAGTCAAGTAGAAGAACATCTTCTGCTGCCAGAATTATAGTCTAGATTATTTTTGTATCTAAAATCATCCCTTAACAAGTATAAATAGGACAGGTCTTAATTAGGCATTTGTAACTAAGCCAAAAATCAAGAAACCTTCTTCAATAAAGAAGTTCTCCTTTGCAAAATCTTTCTTCTCCGCTTTCTGTTTTAGTTAACAATGTTGGACTAGCAGAAGCTCTCTAATAATACTGTCTTCTGCTGTCCTTTACAATTGGGGAATCATTTACATGACAGTACTCTTATAAGATCTTTTGATTGTGTACGTATGGAATGGATGCAGAGATTTATTTATGTGTGACGTCCGATCCGGATAAAAAAGAGAATAAATTTATCACACTAATTACTTCCCAATATTTCAAATAACTATTAGAATTCGAAACAAAGTGACGTCCTGGTACAATGTCATATTTTCTCATGTTAACTAGTAACTGCAAATTGAAAAAGCGTCAAAATAGGCCCCGAAGGGTAGTGCATATAAACAAAGATCTTATAACAACTTCTATATACTAGGGATAAAGAAAATTCTTACCCTATTAAGTCACCTGAAAATAGTAATATTAATAACTAGTTAACTACGGATGATAAGTGAGTTTACAAAATATAAGACAAGTAATCTTTTGCGACGGCAATGGAGATGCATTGATCGTGTAAATTTATTTATATTGTCCGTGCATATAAATTAAACTACATAAGCAAAAAATTAAACTACATAAGCAAAAAAGAGTTTAACTTATGTATATGATAATGTAAAGAAGACAAGACATATTACTTATCCCAGCAGATAAAGATGATAGAATTGATTTTCTTAATGCCGTCGATGTATATAAGTTAAACTTAAATAAAAAAGTGATCTTTTTTTCTAAGATTGTGACATCCATATGAATCTCCTATCGATAAAACACAGGAGAGACACTAAATGCATAGGTAAACAAGCCTTAGACCTTAGTGACGCGTTTTAAAGTCATGCCGGTCTAGACCCAAAGCGCATAGTATCACTGATGGATCGAGCCATTACACATAGTATCAATGGCACTCCACGTGCAACCATAAACGATGGCTTGCACGATGGCAAAGCTCAGCAGTCAACTTTGTTGACATCCCATGCAAATCTCACATCGATAAAACATAGAAAAAATATGTTGGATATATAAGTAAACAACCTTTAAACCTACTAATATATTTTAAAGTCTTACAGACTTAAGTTCAAAGCGAAACAATATTAGTCGTGGGATGGGCTGATACAAGAATAAAGATATTTTAATTGCTGTAAAGGGCAAGACATGGTGAAATATGTGGCGAATTTTAAATTGCAAAAGTAGGAAGGGGCGGTGGTGCAAATCATGTGGAGAGCATGCACACTTTCTCTCCTCCAGACAAGTGCACTTCTACGGCCCACGGCCTTCTACTGTCACGAGTGGATACCTACCCCAATCAATAATTTACCCAAGCACTATATATATATCCATCCCCATGCATATAGGAAAGCATTCAAATAAAGATCGTGAAACCATTTCCCTTTGTTCCAATTCTACAAAAACCATTATTAACTTGTACTACTAGCATAAAAATGCAAACAAAGTTTTTCTATTTCACTCTCTTTATCTTTCTCTTGATCTCAACTACCGGTTCTTTGGCCTACAATACGGGCGGAAGGAAAATGAGCGCGCCGGAAACTTCGGGGTCACCAAGTGGAGGAAGTGGTGCGGCTCACGGGCCTAATTGGGATTACAATTGGGGTTGGGGTTCGAGCCCAGGAGGAGGATGGGGTTATGGTTCGGGCTCAGGCCGGTCACCTAATGGGTTCGGTCGAGGCTGGGGTTTTGGTTCTGGGTCGGGGAGTGGGTCGGGGAGTGGGTCCGGTTCTGGCTACGGTTCTGGCTCAGGAAGTGGTGGCGCTCATGGTGGTGGATATGGAGCTGGAAGTGGTTCTGGTGGTAGTGGTGGTGGTTCGGGTTCAGGAAGTGGTGGCTCCGGTGGTGGCTGGTCACCATAACTTCCGAGCACCAGGTGTAAACACCTTGTTTGAGCTAGTAATATATCGTTTACGAAGTATAGCTAAGAATGTATTATGACTTGAACTACGTGCAATATATAGGGTTTGATGTTTGGTAGAGTAGTAGAGTATATAGTGAGAATATGGCTAGGGTGGTATGTATTAATATGATGAATGTTTTCATATGCTAAAAACGTTTGAAAAGAAAGCGAGTTCTTTTTCTTCTGTGAAGTTAAGTTCTTTTCTGGTGTGTGTAAGATATGAGTGTTTGTATATCTTTTTTTCTTCAGGGGATTTATACTAGTGAGTTGACTTTGTTTACCCGTAACAATTAAATTTGTAAGCGATTTTAAGAATATGAAATTTAATTGTATACGAATGGTTAAGAGAAGCGGGTAAATAAAGTAAAGGCAAAATAAATGATCAAATCAATCGCAATGTGATGACCAAGCCTAATTTTAGGTTGAACACTGGAATTCGTTCTCAATTGGGCCTTCGGTACAAGCCCGTACGCGAATAAAGATGAGAACAAATGAAGAACACTTTGCACAATAGCTAGAAGACAAAAGTAAACTTTTTATTGCTTGGTTTACGTGTCAAGGTATGTTGAAATGAAAGAAACTTCCCCCTTTAAATATTAGGAGAATTTCAGTCCCAGTACAATTCTAAATAAGGTAAAAATCTTCTTTTTCCGATAAATATCGGTCCACAGTTGATAAGGGACGGGATTCGCGCCATAATATTTGGTTGAGGCCGGACATTTCGACCCCTACTCGTCATGCCTAACCGTTTTCCGCGTTTCTCGAGGTCCAAAAGCTATACTTGGCATGGGTCCGTTATTCCACCGTGCCCGATCTCAGATACATTTTTCATTCCTCCCAGGTTTCGATACGATGGGTTCCTAAGCCTCGATTATGATCATGTCGAGCCGTGCTTCCCATTTGTTTCCTCATCGGGGAATCGAAAAAAGCTTTGCCCTCGATTTACCCGTATACAGATAATCTCCTCATTTCTCAGAGAGTAGATTTGTCAAAGCGACGAGCAGCGATAAATTAACTTCGGTTCTTTCTTCCGTATGCTACAATCCAGTTGACGGGTCAATGAAACGTCCCATCAGTCGCGTCGTTCTAACTTTGGACACGTGTAAGCCGCGGGTTGACCGTCCCCGAATGCGAAATATCGCGCATTGATTACCCCTTCTCTATAATAGGTTTGATTCTCTTTCCACTTTTTTACTTCCGATTCTAGAGCTCCTTGATTTTCCCTCGAATTCTTCACTTATTCCTAACCCCTTCAAACCTTCATATATTATTATCTAGATCTTCATATTTTCGTTTTCAAATCATCGTACTCCTTCTTCAAATTTTCAAATTTGACCTCCAAATCTTCATCCTTATCTTCAAATCTTCATCCTCGCCTTCAAAATTTCATCCTCACTTCAAATATTTATATTTTCTAGAATCTGATGGAGAAAAACTTCCAAATCTATGCCTCAATAGACCATCCCTTCAACTTCCAACCCGTCCACGGATGCCGAAGTGGTCGTTCCTGAGGTGGCCCCGGAACCTCCTTTGAAGAGATTCATCCCCAGGGGTTGCTTAATTGAAAACGACTTTAAAGTCAAGAAAGCCTCTAGTCAACAGGACTGAGGCAAGGAGGTATATAGGTACATATGCTTCTTTACCGAGTACACACTGCCTACAGTTCGGGAAGTCAGCTACTGGGAAGGTAAGGAAGTGTCGTCCCTGGTCCCAATGAGGACATTACCACTCACGTAGAGGGGTATTTTAGTGTTAATACTTACCCATTCATGCTTGCCGCAATGGATCTTATAATCTTTGGTCAGATTCACCCATACTTTTGGAGGATCGTAATCCTCCTTTGCCACTTCGTCAACAACACCGAAGCACCTCGATTGATCCTCGGCCACCTGTTTCGTCTCTACAGTCCTCGAGTTTTTTGAGCGGGGTTGATAAAGCTCGTACGTTGAGAAAGCAAAGCTCCATTCTCGAGCATCGATGAAGATCAAGATCGAGGTTGGTAGGGGAGATTCGTTAGGGTGACAACCGAGGATCTCATTCCCCCCCGTATTTTTGTTATTCCCTGAAAAGTGGAACTCAACCCGTAAGTTTCTTTCCTTCCTGAGTACTTGTACTTATTTTGTTCTTTTTCGCATTGCATGTTCCTATCATTGTGCAATGGTTCCCCATGTTCCCAATGTTGTCTCCCGCTTCAAGGAGTGGATCGAGGGGATCTGCAAACAAATGTCATATTTTGAGCGCGAAAGGCGTAAGCCGTCAAAGGGCAATTTGTTTGATGCCCGTTCCTATAATGAGTGCTCTTCCCGAACAAGTTTACTTCTATACACAAATTTTATTTCTGCTAAGTCTTTTCTCTTGTACAAGTTTGCCCAAGACCATTGAGCCTCGGACATTGGATGAGGACGAGGCTTCATTGTCACTTGTTGAACCCTCCGCTTCGAGACTGCCTAGAGTTGCTGCATGGGAGGAGAAAAGTAGGAAATCCTTTGGCTCCCAGGATGCCGAGGTCAAGAAGGAAAAGGTAACTATCCGGGTCCAGAAAAGCAACAAGAAGAGTACCCAAGTCGGGGTACCGGACACCGACTCCCTCTTCCGACTCAGGGATTACCCTAAAGACGATGAACTAGAGTTCATCGCTTATGGTCGACCATTGACGGAGGAACAAGTGGAAATCGAGGAAGGTATTTGAGAGGCCGATCCTTCTTTAGCTCGGGAGCCATAAGGAAAATCAGAGGCTACAGCCTATCGAGAAACTATCCCCGCCCCGAAGGAAATAGCCGTTGTCATACGACATCGCGTAGTCGCAGTCTCACATAGAATCTATGTTTGACGAGGCTCGGGACGATAAAGAGAAATCAAATGAGACGACAAGGGTCGCATACGAGGCCCTCAACATATTTTTTGACGGCGTCGACATGACACGTTGGAGGATTATTCCAGAAAAGAATGTGTCGTCGGGAGCAGGCGAGCCAAGCTCGAGCACGAAGTTGGTGAGGTAGTTCCCCACTCCGAGAGTGGACCCTTACCATAAAAGAACGGTGGTGCTTACTATTCCGGCAGACACCAAGGTGCTGTCCGCTCTAGTAGGTGTGGCCAGCTATCTTCGCTGCCTGGTGACCGAAGAAGACCAGACGAAGTTGAACAAAGTAGGCACATCGAGCCTCTTCAATGAGGCACATCAGGCACTAAATCGAGTAAGTTTCCATTTCCCTGTGCCCTTTGCGAATCTTGCTTAGCTTCAACACACTATAACAATCTTATTGTTTTGTTTTTCAGGCTTCAGTGCTCCACCATGAAGATTTCCTTCGGTCTCGAATGCAAGTCAGCTAGCTTGAGTTCGAGCTCAAAAGGCAAGTCAGACATAAGGATATGTATTTGGTCCTTAGTGAACAAAAAGACGAGGCCCTCAGGGACCTCCCTATTCTTCGTGCCGAGATGGTGAAAGCTCAAACGGAGGTTCTGTCCGTGAAACGGGAGCACGCCGACCTGGTTGAGAAGGTAAGTATTTTTAGGTTAAAAATAAGAGGTTATGCGTAGTGACTAACAACACAACCTCGGAGGTCCAAGAGAAGATAGAACTAATTGACCAGCTCCGGGCCAAGATGAACGAGGTCAAAGCTACGACCAAGGCGCTGAGGAGAAGGATGGACCTGATGGCCTCGGAAAAGGAGTCTACAAAAGAGGAGTTAGCGTCGGTCAAAGACCAGCTCTAGGTGGAAAAATATAAGGCTGACAAGTGGTCTCGGCTGTTTGAAGACCAGCTTTTGGCTCGCTCACTTAGGAATTCTCGAAGGTGCCCATTGTTGAACAATCAAGAAAATTCTTCTCTTAGCTATCGACAATCTTCGGTTTGATGACCGTGAATACCATGGTACTTACACATCAAATCAGGATCTCTCTAGATGGGTCAGACTGCAACAGTCGGGGCCACTTGGTCTCTTTGATGCGCCCTATGGTTGACACTATGCTTTCAACTTCCACGCTAAAATTATACTCCGATAATCTTGGTGCTTCCCTACTCCCGAGGGACTTGTCAAACCCACTCTTGCTCATCAGGCCCCGGCCGCTCAATCTTCGATCATATCTCTTCTTGTTTATTTTCGGATGGAGCCTAAATCCGTTTTCCCTCCAATCCATGCTATATGGGTGATATCGATCTCGGACCGGCCTTGGCTCCGGGTCAATGGTCCTCTTGGATATGTCATCGTTTCTGATGGGGTAATTCGGTCATCTTTGACCCCGATCTATGACGGCCCAGGTGACCGCTGGGTACTCTACAAAATATTATTTTAGCTGTTGAGAGGCCACCGAACTTAAAGGGTTGAGCCCTTGAGTGAACTCCTGAATAATCCGATCATCTGCAACTGGTGGCAGGTCCATTCGTTCCATCTGGAATCTCGACACGACTCACTGAGCATCACGTTATCCCTTTGTTTGACCTTGAAAATGTCTGACTTCATGGTCTCGACCTTGATGGCTCTGAAATTGGCCTTCATGAAAGCATGCACAAGCATAGCAAACGAGTCGATAGAAATCAGAGGCAAGTTGTGGTAAATTGATGTTGATGTCCACCTGCGAGTTAGCATCGAGCTGGTCGGCAGCTGGGACACCATTGGGATCGACATGAGGTACATCATTACTAGGCATCACCAATTGCAATGTGATAACCAAGCCTACTCTTAGGTTGAACAATATAATTCGTCCTCGATTAGGCCTTCGATACAAGATCGGTCGCAAATAAAGAAGAGAACAAATGAAGAACACTTTGAACAATAGCTAGAAGACAAAAGTATACTTTTTATTGCTTTGATTTGCGTGTCAAAGTATGTTTAAATGAAAGAAACCTTTCCCTTTATATAGTAGGAGAATTTCAATCCTAGTACAAGTCTAAATAAAAAAATCTCTTTTTTCGGTAAACGCCAGTCCGCAGTTGATAGTGGGCGGGATACGCGCCTTAATATTCAGTTGAGGCCGAACAGTACGACCCCCTAGTTGTCATGCATAATCGTTCTCCGTGTTTCTGAGGTTCAGAAGCTATAGTTGGTGTGGGTCCGTTATTCCACTGTGCCCGATCTGAGATACATCGTTCATTCCTCCTCGGTTTCGATACGAGGGTTACTATACCTCGGTTATGATCACGTGCTTCCCCTTTGTTTCCTCATCAGGGAATGCGGAAAGCTCTGCCCCGATTTATCCCGTATACGGACTTTTCACAAGTATTCAGAATAACTTGGTCGTTGATGACGAACTGAGTTTGAAAAGAATTGAACAAGAAAATTGCCCCCTACATCGTGTGAAATTCTTCTGAACTTATTAGACTCTTTATAGGATCAGCTTTTGGTTTCTTCGCCCTAAAAGCTTTCGGCTTCAAAACTGTGCTAAACCTTTCCCCTGCCTTCTCCTTCACCCAATTAATAGAAATGTTTTTAAGGGGGAGAAAAACCATGCTAAATTTCCAAATACAGACTAGCAAAAGTAAAAATTGCATGGGGCGCCCTATTTGGTCGCCCCCATTTAACCTATACCCATTTTTAAAAAAAAGTTTTAACTTGTACCCACTTTTAAACAACTTCAGCCCCCTTTCTCCTCATCTTCCTCCTTCTTCTTCTTTATTCTGTTGTTGTTGGTGCTTCTATGAAACTTCAGTTCATGAGGATGATTGCCATAATTATGTTTATCAGATTATTTAAAAGCAAATTATAAATAACTTTCTAAAGTAAGTTTTGAAGAAGATGATAGTAACTTGTTGGATTCAGCTTACTAGTTGTAAATTTCATGAATTTGAGTGTTTGACTCATGTTTTTGGGTTGTAATACATGGTTCTATTGATAGTGTTGCCTTTCACTTTTGCCTGCACTCTTGCTGGATCGGAATTACTAAAAATAACTTCAGCCTTAGGCATCTGAAGTTCGCCAATAACAGCGTCTAACTTCAGACTCAAATTCCTGAACTTTATACTTTAGTATCTGAAGTATATACCCCCATATGTTTGAAAATCTTAGCCAATATCTGAAGTTCATAATCAAATGTCTGATGTTTATAATAAAAGTTCTGAAGTTTATATCAAATATCTGAAGTTTATACTAAAATGACTGAAGTTCATAGAAGAAAAATGCCTAAAGTTCATATCTCAACAAATGAAGTTTATAACAAAAAATTCTAAAAGTCATACAAAACTTCAGCTACTAGAATGCTTAAGTTCAGCAAATACAAACAAAAACTTCAGCAAATAGAGAACAAAACTTCAGCTACTAGAATGCTTAAGTTCAGCAATTATAAACAAAAACTTCAACCAACAAGTTTACGTGAAAAACTTCAACTAAAACATGTTGAAGTTCAACAATTACAAACAAATACTTCAGCACACTTGGTTCAGCAATTTTTGCTACTTCAGGCCCGTCTACAAGAATGCTGAAGTTTGCGTGATTGTTTTTGCTATTTCAGGCCCGTATGCTGAAGTTACACGAAAAAATGGATACGCTTGCAGTTCTTTTTGTAAAGCTGATACAAGTTAAAACGTGACCCAAAAAGCGGGTATAAATGCAAATGCCCCCAGCAAAAGCAAGATCAGATCCTTTTGGATTTTGAACGGCCCACGTCTCTACCCAAGATCCCAGCATCACAATTCCATTTTTATCTAAATTGCGGAGTAACTTCACTTAACATTCGTTTTTGGTCTGGTCCTTAAATCCATAGTCATTTTTCCCCGTAGAGCACGCGTAAACAAGATATGATCTCTATGTGACAGAAGATTGAATAGAGATGGCTTGATAAGTTGATATCAAGTGCGGCTCTAGGCCCAAGCAAATAAAGCATTTGATTACGACGAACTAATAGCGTAAACTCTTTCCTCAAACGCTGTCGTATTAACGTTTGTGGTAAAGTTTTCACGATGTGCTTGTTTCTTGTAAACCAGTAAAGGAATTTCTCAGTATAATACTCCTATAGGTTTTTCAAGAGTACATTTCACAAATGACATATAACTGTGATTGTTTTCACCAAAATCATATAACAATATTTTTTAATATAAAATCACAAAGCTTTTACCAATTCACACAAAATCGTAATTGTTAGAAAATACAACATTTTCATGCAATATTTTTTACTCCATATTTATGATTTTTATTTTTCATCTAATAAATATTGACCAAAATAAAAATGCCTAAATTGCTTTTAGTAACTCCTCTATAAATGACAACAGTTTTGCAAGGTAAAATGCCTATAAGGAATCATGAAATTGGTTTATGGAGATTGTATGCGGCTAAATCGGGAGGGCCGGTTTTATATGTATTACGGCATCATACAGTCGTGTGATATGGAACCCAATGCACGACCCATGACCCATGATCTGACCTCGGGTTTTCACCATGATCCGACCCATGATCTGACATTGGAAAGCGGCGCGAGTACCAAGGCAGATGACTCTGGAATAAAAGTCATATCCTTACTCAAACATTAAATGTCAGTATCAATAGCAAATCTCTGTAATAAATGTATGTATAATATGTTGGAACTCTCTTTCTTATAAAAAGGGGGCGTTTGTCATTTTATTGACACATTATTGAATATAAGGCACAAGAATATTCTCTGCTTTTATTATCAAAACGTTCTCTGTCTCTATTTACTAGCTCATTTACTCACATTTACTATTTCCTATTACTTGTTCTTCATTCATAGCTTATCGTTGATCATAAATAGCATGTCCTAAGGCACGCAAGTCTGTTGTGGCTCCATCGATTTTCCGACCCAGGCCCGAACTTCGGTCTCATAGACCCTCGAGGTCGACATCGAGCCTTCGACCTAAGGCGTTCTGGTTTGCTCTTTTCTAGCTTTTCAACTGCTTTCATTACATTCCGACTTAACGCACTTAGCTACAATTGTTTAATAATCGGTATTAAGATAAATCACGTATTTTTAGAACCATTTAACTAAATATAATTGTAATTACCATTTTCACGGTAAACAGTTTGGCGCCCACCGTGGGGCTAAAAATAATAGTGATTGTTTTAGTGCTAGTTCGTCGAAAAAATGCAAGTTATCTTTCACACCTTTTCTTGTCCGGAGAATCTTTGATTTCAGGCCGGAATGTCTAACTCGGTGAATGCAGCTGGCCATTGCTCAGCTATAAAGCGAGCAAAAACTCCGAGCCCTATAGCTCCTGGGATGGCTCCTCGGGTCGAGCAGGTTCCGGAGAGATCAAGCAACGAGGGGTCGGCGACCGATCCAGCCATCATAAAATTACTCGAGGACCTCACCAAGAGATTCGAGTCGGGGGAAAAGAGGATAGAAGCAAAAGACAAAAAAGTAGAGACCTACAACTCGAGGGTCGACCAAATTCCGGGTGCACCCCCGATTTTAAAGGGTGTGGATTCAAAGAATATCGTACAAAGACCTTTTACTTCGAGCGCGGCCCCGAAGCCCATCCCGAAAAAGTTCAGAATGCCCGACCTGGCAAAATACAATAGGACTTCAGATCCCAACGAGCACATCACCGCCTACACTTGTGCCGTGAATGGGAATGACTTAAAAGAGGACGAGATCGAATCCATCCTATTAAAAAGGTTTGGAGAAACACTATCGAAGGGAGCCATGATATGGTACCACAATCTTGCCCCCAATTCGATAGATTCATTTGCCGTGCTGGCGAATTCTTTCATAAAGGCACACGCCGGGGCCATCAAAGTTGCAACCAGGAAGTCAGACGTCTTCAAAATAAAGCAAATCGAGATGCTACGGGAGTTCGTATCTCGCTTCCAAACGGATGGAATTACCGCCGGTGTCAGATGATTGGGCGGTACAGGCTTTCAATCAAGGCCTGAACGAACGAAGCTCAATAGCTTCGAAGTAGCTAAAACAAAACTTGGTTGAATACCCTGCCGTCACTTGGGCAGATGTGCACAACCGGTACCAGTCGAAGATTAGGGTAGAAGACGACCAATTGGGAGCCCCCTCGGGCTCAGTATACCCCATTCGGCTCCCGGCAAAAGAGCCTAGGCCGGGCAAGGAAATGTACCGACCGTATGTTGAGGATCGAATAAACGTTCCGAGATGTAACATACCACGTAATGACCTAAAGACAGATCGAGGCCGTAACCCTCGGGGACTCGTAAGTCAAGTCAGTTTCTACCGCCTCGAAGTACCAGTGGAGGTACCCCGGCTATCAAAATACAACTTCAACGTTGATGCCTCAGAAATCTTGTATGCCGTGAGAACAATTAAGGAAACTAGATGGCCCAAACCCATATTATCGGATCCATCACAAAGAAATCATAGCCTGAAGTGCGAGTTCCACGGCACGCACGGTCACAAGACTGAATATTGCAGGCAACTCCGGGAAGAAGTAGCTTGACTACTCAACAAAGGGCACCTCAGGGAATTACTCGATGAACGGGCAAAAACCCAACCCCGAGAGAGAGAGAGAGAGAGATAAACAGAAAGAACGAAGCGGGAGGGCCGCAACATGTTATCCACATGATCATGCGAGGAACCACCGCCCTCAAGCGCAACTTCAAAGGCATCTGAA
Source organism: Nicotiana undulata (assembly GCA_005239495.1). Taxonomy (NCBI): domain Eukaryota; kingdom Viridiplantae; phylum Streptophyta; class Magnoliopsida; order Solanales; family Solanaceae; genus Nicotiana; species Nicotiana undulata. Next base: position 11,630 of record ML291948.1, read on the forward strand.
CCTCACAGCCGTTCAATAACGGCCCTCTGGTAACATCTTTTCTTTCCCTTTATGAATACACTTTAGGTTGATCCTATACTGTGGAATCATCCGCGGAGGTATGGGAAGCGTTACCTCGGCAGGTATTAAAGAAAGGGAGTCGGAACACTGTCCGGTTTGGCGGTCTCAGGTTTAGAGCATGCGTTGCACTCATTTCCTTCGCTCGGATTTTCTCCCGAAGAGGGTTTTGCCGACAAGGTTTTTTACGAGGCAACGCCCATATGCTTCCCAAGGAAGGCTCAGTCAGGAATTCAATGTTTTCCTCCGACCAACCAAGATACCATAAGTTGGCATCCCGAAAGACCAACCCTTTTGAAGAACAACACAACCCGAAAGGAATCACGATAAGAAAGTAATATGTTGGGCCATACGGTCCAACGAACCGTGTCCACACAGGAGGGTCGATTTATTAGCAATGGAAACATGTATACCTGTATCAAATCACCAAAAGAATATTTTATTATCAAAATAATTTGTAAGTTCGGGAAACGACTATCACTAACATTTGACTTGCCAAGACCCGAGGACGTAAGATCCCAAATGGGTAGCCTCGGATATGTTCGAGGCTGTAAGTCCTACGGGCATGACCGAGATCACAAAGCCCCAAGTGGGTGTATTTATATAACTAGACACAGTCTCAAATTCAAAGCCAAGGCTATATATTCGAACTTATAATACCCCTAAAAAGGCATACCCTCGAATATAGATGCCGAGGATACGATACTCGGGACTAAGGGCTTCGGCCAAACAAAATGACCCCGGTCGATGGGCTCCGGCCCAACAACAACATCAAGCGATTCGGGGACGCCCTACTATCTCCTTAAAATCAAATCCTTCAAAATAATTTTCGGAAAGAACCGGTTAAAATCATGCTACCTTTGGTGCAATCAAGAGTTCAGAACATTTTCATGTCGAAAAGAGTTTCAAACATTTTCATGTCGGCTCGCATAAAAGAGTTTCGAACATTCTCATGTCGGCTCATAAGAAAGATTTTTGTCCGTTCATCGTAACGACTCATAATCGAGGTTCTTTGGTCCGTCGAAGAGTCAGATGAACACGAAAGACTCTAAATAAATTCCTAAGCAGTGCAAAATATGACTATACTAAAGTCGCGTAAGAGCCTTTAAAGCAGACTCAAAAGGCCCCCGGGCTAAACCAAAACTCAAAGGGATCGATAAACTCGAGCCGAAAATCGGCCCGAGGACCGAGCCCAAAATAGTTATCTAAAAATGTCCAAGGGCAAGCATATTGAAGCTTACGAGCCCATTTCTTAAAGATTCCGAGCTAATTAAAGATTGTACTAACAAAATGAACCATAGCCGACAGGCTAGCTCTGAACAATTAAAACCGCGGGCGAAGCAGGGAATTTCCCATACTAGCGAATACACATTCACGGGTGATTTTACAAAGAGCCCCGATCAATAGGGAAAAAGAAACCTAATCTACCTCCCCTCGGGGACTGTAGCACTATCAACATCTTTCTCATCAAATACAAGAAGTCTAGCGTCGTTCTCTACCACCATGGTTTGCCTGATCTCCTCAGAAAGATCGAAGCCTCTATCATGGATTTCTTCGAGGGTTTCCCTTCGGGATCTATAGTGGGCATAGACTCTTCTTTGGCATTCGCGATTAGAAACCTCTCTTAGTTCAGCCCGAATATCAACAACTTTAATAAACGGCCACCTTTTGGTCGGCTTTTACGCAGGCCCCTCGAGCTTCGACCTGAGCATCAACCACCTCGGACTTCATCCGCAAAAGATCGGTTTCAAGCTCTCCTATTTTTCTCGCCTAAACCGAATAGTCTTCCCGAGCATCCCGTAGTTGTGCTTCGAGGGAAAAAACTCTTGCCAAGGCATTCCTCTCAGTCACAAAATGGGCATCCTTACGAGCCCTGAGCTCATCGCACTCTCGCTCGTCCCGATCTACTCTACCCGAAAGATATTCCAGGTCCCGCGTCTTCCTCTGTAACTGCAGCGACGAGGCATTAGCCCCTAAAAGCAAAAAAAGAAAAGAAAAATACTAGCGTCATTACTATGAAAATCACCTGTTCCTCAAGGTGACTTTCATAATCGTGGCTCCGGCTCGCCTCATACTGAAGATATGACAATTCTCTTGCATGGTTATCACTTAGGAGCTGGAAGGAGTTGGCCTTGTCTGACGCTTTCTTCAGTTCGTACCTAAACCTATCAAAGACCTGCGAAGATAGACGACATCCGATTAAGGAATAGGGATGTGGAGTCAAAAGGTCAGGAGATCATCGAAACTCACCTAAGCGCAAAATCGATGGGCCTCCCCGAAGGCCTAGGCTCTTCGGTCCCGATCAACCCACTCCGAGGAAAGACACCGCCTCCAAGAGGGCCACTCCCGTCATATGATCCTTGGTCCCAAACATCATGCAATGCATTCCCCCTAGGGGAGGAAACCAACAATCTCATATTATTCCCCCTCGAAGTGCCTTCGATGGGGGAGGAAAACCGAGGCAGGGGAAGGATTGCTTCCCCAAGGGCAGGGACTTCGAACCTGTGAAGCGCAACATCATCGCCCCTATGACACTAGGAGAACCTCTCCTCGAAAATAGGTCCCCCGCATGTAAGGAACTGACTCTGATCCGTTCTATCTCTTATTTCGGAGGTCTCCCATCCACCCTGCATCATGTATCGCCACTTGCTCATTCGCAAACAAAGTAAGCCGCCAATTCCCAAATCCAATCCGACAAGTCGAGGATCTCGAATGGAATCCACGGGGTTGCTGCCAGAGAAAACAAGAAGTGTAATCACAACGCCCGTATTTCGGTGCATATAAAATAAAGACACTAGTGTACCACTTACGTGTGAAGTTTCATTCCTTGGGAAAAGGCATAAACTCCTGCGTAATAATATGAATAGTCCGGACCCGGACAAACCGATCTATCCACCCACGATCGCTGTCCTCTTTGTCGCTCGCAACAAGAGGTCGACTAGATCGGCGTCGGAGAGTGATCAAGCCGCGATAATGCGAGGGTTGGTATAATCTGATAAGATGACTAAGGGTAAAAATGAGCCCCACTTTCTCAGTAAAAAATATCATCATCGACGTTATCCTCCAAGAAGACGGATGAACTTGTGCTAAAGTAACCTGGTACTTCCTGCAAAGATCGAGCACGACTCTGTCCAAGGGTCCCAACGTAAAAGGGTGCGTGCATACGTTCAGAAATCCCCTCACCTAAGTCATAATGCTCTCTTCAGGGAGATGAATCTGCAGAACTACGTTCTCACCCCATCCACAGCCTCTCCTCAAAACTTTGAGTTCTGGTGCTGGCACCGGCACGTCAGCAATCGAAAAAGAGGCAGAAACAGAACCTCCCTCCTGATGAAGGGTAGATTTGGCATGGTAGCCATAGGTTCTCCGGCTTGGGGAAGGACAGTGAGGCAAAGGCCCTAAGCTCAAACAAAGAAAGGGTAGGTAAAGGGACGAAGGGCTCCACTGAAGTAATAATCGCTCAAAACCACAGGGCTTCCAGACAGGGGAATATGATGCATTTATAGAAAAGAATAACGGCCAGTCAACCTATCTTGAAATGTCGGACAATGCCGTTTACAAGGAAAATGAGCCAGGAGGACCAACGTTGATGCTCCCCGGACCAGGCTACACGGGCAACATCCCCCAAAGGCTCGAGGTCCCCATACCGGTTCTACTTTGAGGAAATACCCTACATCGAATCCCAGTTGTCGTATCTAAGCGGCACCAAAAGACACCCCGCACGGCTATCAAAACTAACCCCGAAATGGTACCCGATTTTGGGAACCCACGCTGCCGTATCAAACCTCAAGGGGACGTTCACGAGATCATCAACCTTAGGGAAGTTTCGTTGTCACTACAGATCGTAGGGGAACATCAGGATCAGCGATTCCCAATGTTGTTCCGATCTTCGGAAGCTTCGTCTCTTCTCGCATGATGTCCTAAAGGGATTATCAATCCGTCCCAAAGTCGCACAGGTTCTAAATGGAACAACCCAAGGCCCTCGGACTGGCCCGAGCTGCCAATAGTTTTTTGTTGCTCTACGAATAGGCGCCAAACAAGTCTAAACATCAAAAACGAAGGGAACACTGTTGCTCGAAGTAAATAAGAAAAGGGGAAACCCCCTATTGCATTCACAAAAACATGTTTACAGAGGGAACGCCCCCACGAAGCTCCCCACATGAGCCAATGTAAAAAAAAGAAAGTAAACCCAAAAAGGTGATAAAACTGGCCTACTCAGTAAACCCAAAAAGGTGAGAAAACATGCCTACTCTTTGCCTTCACCACTTGACGAGCCTCTTCCAGAAGCGCAGTCCGATCCCTCATCCGAAGAAGTAGAGAACACCGATTCCTCCTCCCTTATTCTGGACCTCTCTATCTCGTCAGCAAGATCAGCCCTCCCGAGACTTGCTTCCTCAAGGGCTTGTCTCATGTCTTGCAAGTGGGCATGAGTAACAACTCAAGCCCGTTTTAGCTCTGCCTTTTCAGATATTTTCCTAGCTTGGTCGTTGGCAGCAATCACATCCCTCTTATACGAGGCAACATGATTGTTAGCTTCATACTTGGCCGCGATCAGCAAAAAAAATTTGCCTTGGGCATCCCGGAGAAGACCCTGTGTCGAGGATAGCTTTCCTTGAAGAAGATCTCTTTCCGTGGTCATAGCTTCGTTCTGCCCCTTGAGCTCGATAACCTCCGTGCTTTTGGCCAGTACCTCCTCTTGGAGATGCCTTACCCGAGCATTCCCCTATTCGATCTATGGGACATGGCGTATCAGAAGAGGTCCCGACTCACGAGAGATAAGAAATAAAACTCATGCACAATGATTACCTGCTCAACGAGACTAGCCCGCTCACGACGCGCCCCTCCAAACTGGATCGAAGCCCGTTCAACTCCTCGTGCTTATGAGAAGAGGATATCTCTGACGTATCGAGCTCCGACTTAACCTTCCTAAGATCCTCCTCACGCTTGGTGACCTCGGTGTGAATCCTGGAGAAGGCATGGTCGTACAACTTCTGGACCTACAACATGAAAGGAAAGGTTTAACGAGTGAGGGAAGAAAATTGAAGGGAAGTATGGAGAGTACCTGCTTTTGAGGCTTCTTCGCCTCTTCGAGGGTGACCGAGGCGTCGAGGTCACCATCATCCTCGAGACCGGCAAAGAACTCTGTGAACGAGTCAAACTCACCCTGGGAGCTCCCCACATCGGCGACACCCCTATTCGAAGCATCACCTATCTCGCCAGGAGAAAACGAGGGACCTACACCGAGGTTATCAACCATCTCGGCTGACATGATCGTTTGATCGCGAGTCGCTTCGGGTTCGAGTCCCCTGGACTCGGCAACGAGAAACTCGCCGGTGTAGGCAACATCACGATCTGACCTACGCTCGAGGACTCCGTCTCTGCCTATGCTTGGCCCCAATCAGAGCTGGTTCACTTCAATTATTTACAGCTTGGGGGACCCCTGATCAGTAACTTCCTGAACGCTGGTACTTTGCTCCGCCCCTTGTGACACAGGGCGTTCTTCATCATCATCATCATTTGTAGCACGCATACTCGCTACAGCAGCTGGAGTTAAGACCGTAGCATCAGTTTTGGGCTTATGGACCCTGATTCTCTTTGGTTTTGAAGACTCACCCGTAGTCCTCTCTTTCCTCTTCTTGCCCTTCTCGGGCTTAGAGGACTCGCCTCGCTGGGCGAAGGCGGCCTCATAGACCAGTTATTGCCAAGGCCTGTATTGAAAGAGCATGTCAGTCTCGCTCTTATGAAAAAATGGTTACGTTAAAATACAGAAAGGACTTACCATGATTTTTTTCCTGCCAATGCATTCTGGCCACATCCCGCCATGAACGCGTAACATATGGAAATGTAGAGTCTAAGCGCCTGATCTATCCTGAGATGTCTGGGATTGTGTCGGGAAACGAGATGGGGGCTGTGTTATTAAGAAAGGGTCGATTCAGAAAAAGGAGATGGGATAGGAACAAAACATGTATCAATAAATGACGGTACTTATGATTCATATTCCATTCCCCTGGGAATGGCATTCGGTCGGCTGGAATAATGTCTGAGGTCCTCACTTTGATAAACTGGCTCATCCAACCATCCTTTTCCTCATCGATGCTCGTGAAAAACGGCTTCGCAGATCGATGATGAAACTTGATTAAACCTTTTCGAAAGAGTCGAGGGTAAAAGTCATTCCCTCGATCTGGTTAGAGAAATGCCGAAACATATATACGATCCTACAGAAAGAGGGGTATATCTGACCGAGTGTTACCCGGTATTGGCAACAGAAATCTAGTATTATCGGATTGATCGATAGCGGAAAGGAAGAATCTACGGGCCCGAGTGTGAAGGGGTACATGTAGATGCTAAGAAATCCAGCTTTATAAGTAGTTATGTCTTCTTCAGGCCTGGGTATATCAACAAGCGTTGTCTCCTCCCAGCCACAATCGATTTTTACCCTCTCAATTTCGGGAATTATACTGATATATCTGGATACAGGCTCACATCGACCCGATTTGTTTTGAGGATTATCGATGGTGAGGTCGGAGATCGTCTCAAAATCACCGGGGATACACTGCTCTCTCTTCGGTGGGTTCTTCGTCTTATCTTTTGAAGTCTTAGCCATGACTAAATCAAGTTCTACAAGAGAGGGGAAGGGGAGATAAATCTGAGGAGAAGGACGAACACAAAGGGAGCCTCAAAAGCTTCAAAATGGAAGTGGAAATTCGGATAGCACACAGATGCGATATTTATAGCAATGACATAGGCGATGTTTGAGAAACAGGGAAGATTTAATCATTAGCGGGTCGTGGGTCTTCTCGAGGATCGCACTGACAGCGACCTCGCACAGTATTTTGAGGAAGATCATTAAATTTCTGGTAAGCCGGCCCTACGACGGAATTATCGAAGGAATGAACAATCAAAAATGTTTCTTATCGTTCTACTCTAAGAAACGCGTGGACTATCTGTATGCGGATAAATCATGAGGGCCGATTTTATATGTATTGCGACATCAGACAGTCGTGTGATACGTAACCCAAGGCACGACCCATGATCTGACCTCGGGTCTTCATCACGCCGACCTCAAGAGGGAACAGACTCAGAATCGACGTTGGAAAGCGGCGCGAGGACCAAGGGAGATTGATCTGGAATAAAAGTACATATCCGTACTCAAATATTAAATGACAGTATCAATAGAAAATCTATGTAATAAATGCATGTGTACTATGTTGGAACTCCCTTTCTTATTAAAAAGGGGGCGTTTGTCATTTTATTGACACATTATTGAATACAAGGCACAAGAACATTCTATGCTTTTATTATCAAAATGTTATGTCTCTATTTACTAGCTCATTTACTCACATTTACTATTTCCCATTACTTGTTCTTCATTCATAGCTTATCGTTGATCATAAATAGCATGTCCTAAGGCACGCAAGTCTGTTGTAGCTCCATCGATCTTCCGACCTAGGCCCGAACCTCGGTCTCATAGACCCTTGAGGTCGACATCGAGCCTTTGACCTAAGGCGCTCTGGTTTGCTTTTTTCTAGCTTTTCAATTGCTTTCATTACATTCCTTCTTAACGCACTTAGCTCAATGTAACGACTCGGTCGGTCGTTACGTAGAACCTGCATTATAATTAATATTATTGCCCTATCATAGGTTGGTTATACTGTTCTTGATGTGTTAGAGTTGGTAGGCTCGGAATCGGAATGGTTGTAGTGAGAGTTTAGCCATTTAGTCTTTAAAAATAGCCTTAAAGTGGGAAAAGTCAACCGAGAGTTGACTTATTGGTAAACGACCTTGGAATGCGGATTTTATGGCTCAACTAGCTTCGTTTGGTGATTTGGGACATAGGAATGTGTTCAGAATATTTTTGTGATGTCCGGTGTAGAATTAGGCTTGAATTGGCGAAGGTTAGTTTTTGGTGATTTCCGGTCGGCAGTGGAAAATAGGCTATCGGGGTTGGAATGGAATTCCGGAAGTTTGAACAGGTTTGTAATGTCATTTTGGATATGTCTGCAAAAGTTTAGGTCAATCGAAGTTGTTTTGGATAGTTTCAGCATCGTTGGTGGATTTTAGAAATTTCAAAGTTCTTAGGCTTGAATCCGATGTGATTTTGGTATTTTGATGTTATTTTTAGTGTTTTGAGAGTGCAACTAAGTTTTGAATGACCATATATGATGTGTTGGTATGTTTGGTTGGGGTCCTGAGGGGCTCGGGATTTATTCGGATGGTTAACGGGGAATTTAACTTGGAAAAATGCAGCAAATCTGCTGCTGGTGCACCACTGCTGGTGTGGTCGAACCTGCGGAAGGAGGACCGCAGGCGCGAGGTCCGCAGGTGCGAAGACCTTGCGCAGGTGCGGAATTTAGCTATTCGTGAAGGGGTCGCAGGTGCGTAGGGGTGGTCGCACTTGCGGAAGCGCAGGTGCGAAGAAGCCATCGCAAGTGCGCAACTTGGGGGTTTAAGTCATATGCGCAGGTGCACACCTGGGACCGCAGGTGCGGAGATCCCTGGGCAGAAAGTATAAAAAAGGAGACTTCGAAAATATTTACCCTTTTTCCACCATTGTTGTGCGAGTTTCGAGGTTTTTGAGGGATTTTGAAGAGGGAAACATTGGTGTATCATTGAGGTAAGCTTTTTGGACTCATTAACTCGATTATAGGTGATTAAAGACCTTATTATCAATGTTTAATTTGTGAAAATTAGTAGAAAAAGGGTGAAGTTAGGGCTTGAGGTTATGAGACCTTTAGGGGATTATTTGAGGGGTCAAACGAACTCTGATTTTAACGTTCTTTATATGTACGGACTCATGAGATGACGAAAAAGATTTTGGTAAAAAATTTGTCGAGTTCCGAGACACGGGTCCGGGGGTCGGATTTTGGCTAAATTCGAGTTTTATGCTAAAATTGGTATTTTTCAATTGGAATTCATTCCCTTAGCATAATTTAATGAGAAAGATATGATCTTTATAGATTTGTAGCACTTGGAAGTTGATTCGAGACACAAGCGGGTTGCAGAGTAGCTTTCCGGGCTAGTTTGAGGTAAGTAATGTCTTAAAATCCTATCCTGAGGGTTTGAAACCCCGGACTTTACATCCTTTCACGGATTTGGAGTGACACACACACTGGATGACGAGTGTGGGGCATGCACGAATTGGAAAAATGCACTTTTTTAGGCAACTATTGAGTTGCGAAATTTCTTTTAAAGCTTATTCTCTATAGTACTACTATGATTTGATATAATTGGGCTGTAAGCCATGCTTGGGGCCTAGTGCCGATCTGTTTTAACCCCTTGGGACCTGTTTTACTGATATTCTCTCTATTTTGAAACTATGATTTTTCACTCAGTATTTCTTGTGAAATTGTTGACACTCTTATTTGATGATATTACTATTTCTTGGTATGAAATACTATTTTGGGTCGAGAACCCCGTTTTTATTCATGGCCTGAGTGGCATGCTGAGAGTGTCTGACTGAGTGAGGCCGAGGGCCAATGTTGTGAGGATGTTATGATATGAGAGAGGTCGAGTGCCTGAGAGTGATTTAATCCATGATGTGGCTTGTTTATAGCACTTGGGCTGTTGGAGCCCCTCCAGAGTCTGTACACACCCCTAGTGAGCGCACGTACCTACTGAGTGCGAGTGCCGAGTGATGAGTGATTGGGAGACATGAGTGACAGTGAGGTTGCTGGCGGGGCTGATACTGAGTGATGGTGAGGTGCTGAGGGAAATTGTTACGAGTGATAATTATGGCCCGAGTGGCAGTTTTATGATTATAGTTTTCTGAGTTTTTGACTCTGATTAACTTCATTTTTTAAACTGATATTACTGAGAGTTTTACTGAGAAATATTGGAAAATATACTTGTTTTTCAAAGGATTTTATGGAAACTGGTTTTCGAACTTATGTATTTGATGTATACTTTATGGAGACTTGATGTATACTGTTTTGTGGATTGATGTATTGTGCTGTGTGTTTCTTATTTCTCATACTGTGATTTATTTTCATTATTACTGAGTTGGCGTACTCATCATTACTCCCTGCACCCATGTGTGCAGATCCATGTACTGGTTCCGAGCAGTAGTCATGCGAGTTTGTGGTCATCAGTTTCGGGATTTCGAGGTAGCTGTCCAGCGTCTGCAACTTCTCCATTTCCCTTCCTTTATTAGTATTAGTATTTATTTCATAGACATTGTTAAGACATTAGCAGAGTTAGTTCATTCCTTAGATGCTCGTGATCGGTTGACTCCAGTCTTGGAAGAATTGCTTAGACTTTTAGATTATTATTGGGATGTAAAGACTAAAAGAAATTATATTATACTATGGTTGTTGCTTATTATTGATTTTCGAAATATTATAATAGAACAAATGTGTAGTAATGTGATGGTTGGCTAGCCTAGTTCCACGATAGGCGCCATCACCACCTGTTAGGATTTGGGGTTGTGACAAGTTGGTATCAGAGCTCTAGGTTACATAGGACTCAACAGTCATGAGCACGTTCAGTAGAGTCTTGCGGATCAGTACAGAGACGTCTGTACTTATCTTCGAGAGGCTACAGAACTCTTAGGAAAAATCTCAATTTCTTGAACTCTTTCGTCCAATCTATTGGTTCTTGAAATATAAACTCATGTTGTTTCATTCTCTCACAGATGGTGAGGACACGCACTACCGATCAGGGTGACCAGACACCAGCCAGACCCACCAGGGGTCGAGGCCGTGGTGGAGTTAGGGGACTAGCCCGCGCAGCAGCCGGGATAGTACCACAAGATCCCCTTATCATTTAGGATTAGGTTCCCGTCGAGGGTGCCTCAGCGGGACAGGCTCAGGAACCGGAAGTGTCTATTGTTATTCCGGGTCTTCAGGAGACCCTGGCTCAGATATTGAAAGTGTGTACCAGTTTGGCTCAAGCAATTGTTATGTCTACTACTGCCACTGCAGCTCAGGCCTGGGGAGGCATTCAGACTCCAGCTGCCCGGACACCTGAGCAGGCTGTACAGGGTATTCAGGCACCGGGTGTAGTCCCAGCCTAGCCGGTTGCCCCAGTTCAGGACTCTGTGGTTCCAGCTATGCCCGAGGATGAGCAGCGTAGGCTGGAAAGGTTCAGTGGACTTCAGCCTCCAACTTTCAGGGGCACATAGGGTGAGGATGCCCAAGGTTTTCTGGATAAATGCTAGAGGATACTACGTACTGCGGGTATTTTGGAGACCAGTGGGGTCTCATTTGCTATATTTCAATTTGCGGGTGCTTCTTTTACTTGGTGGGAGGCATTCGAGAGGCGTAGGTCGGTTGGTTCAGCTCCACTCATTTAGAAGCAGTTCTCCACGATCTTTTTGGAGAAGTATGTTCCTCAGTCCCACAGAGAGGAGCAACACAGGCAGTTTGAGCAGGTGCGCCAGGGAGAGTTGTCAGTTACTCAGTACGAGATGAGGTATTCTGAGTTGGCTCGACATGCTTATGAGTTAGTCCCTACTGATAGGGAAAGGATTAGGAGATTCATAGATGTTCTCACGTATCATCTTCGCATTTTGATGACTAGAAAGAGAGTGTCTGAGCTACATTTGAGCAAGTAGTTGACATTGCTCGGGACATTAAGTCGGTTCGTAGGTAGGAGCGTGAGGAGAGAGAGACCAAGATGCCTCAGGGATCAGGTAGCTTCAGTGGTGCCCCTTCTAGAGGGCAGTTTCAGCACAACAGAGGTCATCCATTTAGACCTCCACAGCCAGTTCACCTAGCTTACAGTGGTGCATCTTCAAGGCAAGGTCCTCGTAGTTCTCATCAGGGACATTCATCTTTTAGTGTCCTTCCAACTCATAGCTCCTCTAGAGCATCATCATATCAGGGTTCTTCAATGCACGGTTCATCCGGCGGTTTTCATGATGGTCGGGGTTCTTTTTAGTCTCCATCTTTTGCTTCAGGTTGTTGTTTTAGGTGTGGAAAGTTCGAACATGAGTGGAGGCAGTGTCCTCGTCGTTCTGGTAGTTCATCTCATCAGAGGGTTCAGTCCTCGACATCAGCACCAATCACTTCACCACCTACCCAGGTAGCTAAGGGTGGTGGTCAGGCAGCTAGAGGCCGCCCTAGAGGGGGAGGTCGAGCAGGTGGAGGCCAGCCATGTATTTATGCACTTCCAGCTAGGCCTGATGCTATGGCCTCAGATGCGGTGATTACAGGTACTATCTCCGTTTGTCACAGTGATGCTTTGACTTTATTTGACCCTGGTTCCACGTACTGTTATGTCTCATCCTATTTTTCTCACTTTTTGAATATGCCCCATGAGTCTTTAGTTACGTCTGTTCATGTTTTGACTCCGGTGGGCGATACTATTGTTGTGGACCATGTGTATCGGTCGTGTCTTATATCTATTGGGGTTCTAGAGACCCGAGTCTCAGTATGGTTGATTTTTATGTGATTATGGGCATGGATTGGTTATCCCCATGTCATGATATCCTTGATTGTCATGCTAAGACCATGACTTTAGCTATGCCCGGAGTTCTGAGAGTTGGTGGAGAGGTTCTATAGAGCATGTGCCTAGCAGAGTGATTTCTTATTTGAAGGTTCAGCGTATGGTTTAGAAATGGTGTGAGTCTTATCTTGCTTTTGGGAGGGATGTGAGTAGTGAGACTCCTGCTGTTGATTCTGTTCCTGTGGTCCGTGATTTTTCAAACGTATTTTTGGCAGACCTACGAGGCATGCCATCTGACAGGGATATTTATTTTGGTATTGACTTGGTACCAGACACCCAACCTATCTCTATTCCACCTTACCGTATGGCACCAGTGGAGTTGAAAGAATTTAAAGAGCAGCTTTCAGGAACTCCTAGATAAGGGGTTCATTCGGCCTCGTGTGTCACCGTGGGGTGCACCGGTGTTGTTTGTGAAAAAGAAAGATGGCTCCATGCGCATGTGTATTGATTATAGGCAGCTGAATAAGGTTACAGTGAAGAATCGATATCCTTTGCCCCGTATTGATGACTTGTTTGACCAGCTTCAGGGAGCTAGAGTGTTCTCTAAGATTTATTTGAGGTCCGGATATCATCAGCTGAAGATTCGGGATTCTGACATTTTGAAGACTGCTTTCAGGACCAGATATGGTCATTATGAGTTTCTGGTTATGTCATTTGGGCTGACCAATGCTCTAGATGCGTTCATGCAATTGATGAACAATGTGTTTCAGCCTTACCTTGATTCGTTCATCATTGTGTTCATTGATAACATCCTGGTGTATTCTCGTAGACAGGAAGAGCATGCTCAACATTTGAGAGTTGTGTTACAGAGGTTGAGGGAGGAGAAGCTTTATGCAAAATTCTCCAAGTGTGAGTTTTGGCTTGGTTCAGTAGCTTTATTGGGACACGTGGTGTCTAGTGAGGGTATTCAGGTTGATCAAAAGAAGATTGAGGTGGTGCATATTTGGCCCAGACCGTCCTCATCTACAGAGATTAGGAGTTTCCTTGGTTTGGCGGGGTATTACCTTCGCTTTGTGGAAGGATTCTCTTCTATTGCTTCGCGATTGACCAGATTGACTCAGAAGGGTGCTCCATTCAGATGGCCTGATGAGTGTGAGGAGAGCTTTCAGAAGCTCAATTCAGCATTGACCACAGCTCCGGTACTAGTTCTGCCTACTGGTTCGGGTTCTTATACAGTCTATTGTGATGCTTCTAGAGTTGGATTGGGAGCGGTATTGATGCAGGACAATATGGTGATTGCCTACGCATCGCAACAGTTGAAGGTGCACAAGAAGAATTATCCAGTGCACGATCTTGAGTTAGCTGCCATTGTTCATGCCTTGAAGATATGGCGGCATTATTTGTATGGAGTGCAGTGTGAGATTTTCACTGATCATAGTAGTTTGCAGTATCTGCTGAGGCAGAAGGACTTGAATTTGCGTCAGAGGAGATGGTTAGAGCTTCTCAAGGATTATGACCTCACTATTTTGTATCATCCGGGGAAGGCCAATGTAGTGGCCGATGCTTTGAGTCGTAGGGCCGAGAGTTTGGGCAGTCTAGCTTACCTTTCAGCAGCAGAGCGACCTTTAGCACTTGATTTTCAGGCTTTAGCGGGTCAGTTGGTGAGATTGGATTTGTCAGACCCTCCGTGGGTATTAGCTAGGATGGCTTCCCGATATTCTCTTTATGATTAGATTAGAGCCCGGCAATATGATGATCCGCATTTGTTAGTACTTCAGGATAGGGTCCGTCGGGATGATGCCAAGGATGTGACTATTGGTGATGACGGTGTTATGAGGATGCATGTCCGTATTTATGTGCCCAATGTGGATGGTCTTTGGGAGTTGATATTAGCAGGGGCACAAAGCTCGGGGTATTCCATTCATCCGGGTGCCGCGAAGATGTATCACGACTTGAGACATCAGTATTGGTGGAGGCGGATGAAGAGAGATAGTGTTGAGTATGTAGCACAGTGTCTCAACTGCCAGCAGGTCAAGTATGAGCACCAGAGACCAGGTGGATTACTTTAGAGGTTAGATATTCCAGAGTGGAAGTGGGAGCGGATCACTATGGACTTTCTAGTTGGGCTTCCACGGACTTCGAAGGGTTTTGATGCTATTTGGGTCATTATGGATAGATTGACCAAGTCCGCGCACTTCATTCCTGTTGGTACTACTTATACTTCGGAGTGGTTAGCTGGTATCTACATTAAGGAGATTGTCTGATTGCATGGGGTTCCAGTTTCTATCATTTCTGATAGAGGTACTCAGCTCACATCTCAGTTTTGGAAGGCCGTGCAGAGAGGTATGGGTACTCAGGTAGAGTTGAGCACTGCAATTCATCCTCAGACCGACGGGCAGTCGGAGCGGACTATTCAGATTTTGGAGGATATGTTACATGCTTGTGTGATTGATTTTGGTGGTTCATGGGATCAGTTTCTGCCACTAGCGGAGTTTGCATATAATAATAGCTACCAGTCTAGTATTCAGATGACCCCGTATGAGGCTTTATATGGTAGGAGGTGTAGATCTCCGGTTGGTTGGTTCGAGCCTGGTGAGGCTAGGTTATTGGGCACAGATTTAATTCAGGATGCGTTGGAGAAGGTGAAGTTAATTCAGGAGCGACTTAGCATGGCGCAGTCTAGGCAGAAGAGTTATGCGTACCGGAAGGTCCAGGATGTGTCGTTTATGGAAGGTGATAAGGTACTGCTGAAGGTATCACCCATGAAGGGTGTCATGAGGTTTGGAAAGAGAGGAAAGCTGAGTACACGGTTTATTGGTCCTTTTGAGGTACTTCAGAAGGTTGGAGAGGTGGATTATAGACATGCTTTGCTACCTAGCTTGTCAAGTGTTCATCCGGTATTTCATGTGTCGATGCTCAGGAAATATGTTGGTGACCCGTCTCATGTTTTGGACTTGAGCACAATTCAGCTTGAGGGTGATATGTCATATGAGGTAGAGCTAGTAGCAATTTTGCATCGTCAGGTCAGAAAGTTGAGGTCCAAGGATATAGCTTCGATGAATGGAGAGGTCAGCCAGTGGAGGAGGCTACTTGGGAGACCGAGCGGGAGATGCAAAGCAGATATCCTCACTTGTTTGAGACTCCAGGTATGTTTCTAGACCCGTTCGAGGACGAACGTTTGTTTAAGAGAGGGAGAATGTAACGACCCGGTCGGTCATTACGTAGAACCTGCATTATAATTATTGTTATTGCCTTGTCATAGGTTGGTTATACTTGTTTAACCAAAGAATTAGATCCTTTGACCAAAGCTATTTTTAGATAAACACGGGATACTGATAATCAAGGAAATACTATTAAGTAAATGATGATAATAAGATGCTCAGAAAAGTAAAGTGTATTGTATTCGTAGTTCAGATGCCCTTTACAAGTTATATTCTCTTCCCTTATATAGGGAATTTCTTAATATAACGTCTACCTCTCACAATGATCGCTCATTAATGACTAATTATTACATTAATGGGATGTTACAAAGAGTAACTGTAACTGTTGCGTGAAGGTTTTTTAACGTGTGAGTCATTAATTGAGGATCTCTTAATCTACCCGTAGCTTTGTCCGAATTCATTCTGACTGTGTCTCCTCCTTGTCTCAATTAGGCTGAATTTCCCGTAGCTGATTACCCCGTAGGTTTATTGATCCGTGCCTCTTTGTTTCGTACCTCTTTATAGAATCATATCCAGCTGTCAGGTTTTCCTTGGTCCACGTAGACGGCTGAGTCACCAAGGATTATCATACGTGTGAAACTCTTTTTTACCAATACAGATAGTCCCCCCACTTACTATTTATTTATCGATTAATATTTGGTAATTGGATATGCATTTATGGAGGGAATAATTCGCCGCCGCTTTACCTCGAAACATTGTATCCTTCTCTGAACATAGGCGTCGCTTGTCACTTCCATTTAGTGCTCAATCCACGTGTTCCCTCCTGATTGGTTTTGCAGTTACTCGGCGCTTTTTAGGGCTTTTTCGGCTGCATCAGTCACAAAGTGACACCTTTAATTATGGCTTTTCTCATCATTGTTTTTTCCCATGTTTGACGGTTGTCTTCAAGTATAAATACCTCTTTTCTTTTCTTTACTTTCACGAAACACTTTCTAACTTGTCTTTTTTTTTTGTAAAGAATTTCTTCTTGTCTTTGTAAACATGTCTTCTTCGAACCAACCTAAAAGAGTGATAGACGTCGAGAATTTGACACCTTCTTCTGCCCCAACTCGAAGTCGGAGGGGTGGTAGACTGAGGAGTCTAGGTTATTCTCCTTCGAGAGGCTCTTCTTCTTCCCAGATTGTTTCCCCTCCTTCTGCTAGGTCTTTAGTTTCTCCAAGAGCTAGGGCTTCCAGGTCTTTGTCCAGGGGTAAAGAACATCATGAACACCTACGCGAACAACGAGTTGATGAAATCATTCCTGCTGAGTTTGTCT
Source organism: Nicotiana undulata (assembly GCA_005239495.1). NCBI lineage: Eukaryota > Viridiplantae > Streptophyta > Magnoliopsida > Solanales > Solanaceae > Nicotiana > Nicotiana undulata. The sequence goes on from ML291948.1 coordinate 28,547, forward strand.
TTACTAGGGATAGTCAGGTCCTTGTAGATCATTCGTCATCTCTTGATAGTGTTGATAGGTATCCCACTCTTATTACTGAAGGTTTGATTCTCCTTGTTTGCAGGGAATGTTCTTGGGAGTCTGATTTTCCCATTGTTATTCTGAATAGCAATCAAAGAATAACGTCTTACAAGACGGGGTATTCTTTTGTTTACACCTACCTTTTCACTCTAGGGTTTAGACCTCCTATTGATCCAGTCATCATCGAATTTTATCGTTTCTTCAACATTTTCTTAGGACAAGTTGGTCCTCTTGTGTGGCGGGTTGTTGTGTCTTAGATGTTTAGCTTCTTTAGCCTCGGTTCCTTTTACCTTCAATCACCTCATTCACCTTTATTCTCCTACCTTATTTCGTCTAGGGGTTTTCACTCTGGCTGCTAGGAGCAAAAGAGTGTTGGTAACCCCTGATGACGATAAGGATAGAGGTTGGTACCTTCGGTACGTTGCTGTGCCCACTGCTGGTTTAGTCGGAGAGGAAAATCTTCCCTTCCCTCAGAAGTGGAATCGTGCACGTGAGCACATTTTACCTTACATTTGTTATTTTTCTTCTCTTTGCTTTAAGTGTTTTATTAATACCGTAGCTATTTTCTTCTTCTTTGAGCAATCATGGGTACTGTTGAGAATGTCTCCGGTATCCGTGATTAGTTAGAAAAGCTGTTGTCGGTTGCTCCATTGGAGGAAAGATCTTGGAAGTACTTCTCTTGGAAGTACGGTTGGAAATTAAAGACTCACGGTAAGTGAAACTTTTATTTTTTGCTTCTTTTCCTTACTCGAGCTTCTTTTTCTTTGTTTCTTTAACCTTTTCTCTTTTGACAGGGTTTTCTGCTCGGGGGGTGTCTGCTACATCCATTCTGAGGATGTCTTTGGCCCAGGCCCAGGAGATTATTATTGGTTCCTCTTCTTCAAAGAGGAAAGTTAGTGGGCCTAGGACCTTAGAAGAAGAAGAAGAAGAGGAGGGCACTTTGGTTCACAAGTCACGTAGAAGAAGGGTGGTCTCAGGCGATGAGTCTACACCCGTGGCAGTGTCTTTCGCGCCTGATGTCAGACCTTCTACATACGAGGATGCTTCTTCTTCTCTTTCACATGATTCCGTGGATCATCTATTCCACGAAGGCTTTGGCCCTGCGGCTAATGAGACGCCTCTGGCTGTTTTTGCCCTCTCCTTTAGAGAAATCTCTTCGTCCGTTCCGGCTATTTCCTCTGCTCCTTTGGCCATTAGTACTCTTGTTGCTGCCTTGCCCGTGTCTTTCTCATCTCCTCAATTTTCCGTGCCTGATACTTCTTCTGCTCCACAAATTTCATTACCCGTGGCTCCTTTATCTTAGTCTGCTTCCGTGCCTTCTGTTAGAGAAGTAGGGTCTTCCAGCAGGGAGATGAGGCAAGTTCTAATTAAGGTTCCGGCTGATGGGAGCCTTTTTAATAAATCTAGACAACATGAAGTGTGGCTGAAGCCTTTGATTGGACCAATGGAGAGGACCAATCTTGATAGCCATAGCGCCCTTACATAGCGCCCTTACATGGGCTAATGAAGTTGTACATGAAATCTATCGTATCTAATGGATTTCTTTTTTAGACCAATATTATAGGCATGGAGCTCATGAAGAGGATTTCTAACATAGAGCAAGAGCTAAAGGAGTGGCACGCTAAAGCAGGGAATTGGAAAGGGCAATATGAAAGCCTAAGGCTCGACATGGAAGCTTTAGAAGAAGAAAAGTATACCTTGGAGCGGCAGATGAGAGTCGTGGCTGCGGAATTGGCAGTGGAGAAGGCTTCTTCTAACCAAGCGGACAAAGACAAGAGCATTCTTGAGTCTTCGTTTGCTGAGCAATTACCCCGTGCCTCAGAAGAAGTTAGGATTTTGAAAGACTTGCTGGGGCAGAAGGAAGAATACTTAGGCGAGCTTGTGCAGTCACTCACCCGGACTCAGGAGGATCTTCGCAATGCTTTAGACAAAGTCCAATCTCTGGAAGAGTCAATTGTACCTTTGAGGGCTGCCCATGAAGCTGCTGAAGCTGAGAAGGACGGGCTAAGAGTTGAGCTTCAAATATGGGAGAGAGATTATGAAACTCTCGAACAAGCGGATGCTGTCGATGTTAGTTGGGCGTACATGAATTCTCGCCTTGACACATTGACAGAAATAAGTCAAGAGGGTTTCGACCTTAGTGCTGAAATAGCTAAAATCAAGGAAGCCATGGAGAAGGATCAACGAGGTCAGAATCTCTCTTCACCTGAAGGTGAGACTCGTGTAGCTCACGTCTCTTCGTCCCAAGCTGCTCCTGTTCCTACCGCCAGTGAAGAAGTCAATCCTCCTCCTCAAGAAGATTAAGATGTTGGTTCACCTCCTTTTTTTATTTTATTAGTGGTTACCCCCAGCTCCATCGGGGGTAAATTTGGATCTTTTAAAGTCCCCAAATGACAACGTAGGGGCACCTTAATGTACAAACAACTATATGCGGCTAAGTATCTAGTCAATACTTAGTTCCTACTTAGCCGCTTTATAAATATATGCAAGTATGACTTTTTTGCTTCGAGCTTTTGTTTCACTCTTAAGTCTTTTGCATGTTTAATTTTCGAGGTTTTTATTTTACCTCTAAGTTCATGTTTGATTTCCGAGGTTTTTGTTTTACCTATGAGTTTTTGCATAAAGATGCTGAAATTATTCGTACCTTTTCATAGTAGGCACGGTGTTGCATATAAAATGCGAGCCTTTTTGTAATAGGCATTGTTTATGAAAGAGGGACCTTTTCGATCGACACTTAATGAAGAAGACGTCTCAACTTCATAATAGTGTAATAATGCAATAGAGTGATAGGAATTTTTCACATGTTTAAGAATGTTTCTAAGGAAAGTTTTTGTTTGAACTTCCACAATATTTTACATGTGTTTGATTATCGTCTAAAACTCATGTTGCAACTATTTTCACTTAACAGATTTGATATAAACTTGTATTTCGTAACTGGTTTTTATACGTAACAGTTTTTTCGAGTTAATACAAGAGAGTAACTATTTTCCGTTCGTAAATGTTTTTATTTAAGTTGGGGTTTTCACCCGTAACTGTTTTTATTGACAACAATTTTCAATAAGTACGAGGGAAATGCTCTTATATCCGTAACTATTTTATTTGATAACAGTTTTCTGAACAAGTACAAGGATTTTAACCTTTCATCCGTAATTGTTTTATTTGATACTAGTTTTCTATATGAGTATAATGATTTCGTAACTGTTTCTAATTACAACAGTTTTTGAATGAGTACAATGATGATGATCTTTTACCCCTAACTATTTTTGGTTACAACAGTTTTCTTTTGGATAAGTACAATGATGCGCATTTCTTCCTCGTGGCTAATATTTTGCCTTTCAACTTGAACATGTTAGAAGGTTTTTTGGATTAGGCTTTGTATTTGAGTCTTCAGCTCTTTCGATTCTGCTCGTATCACTTGATTTTTTGGGTAGATGGATCTTTAGGCTCGAGCTTTTACTTTCTGATAGTTTTCTTTGCTTCGTCTTAGCCTTCCATACTGTATAGTCCCCCAAGTGTTTGAGCTTTGAAGAATGAAATATCGAGCATTTGACTATTCCTTCCTTGTGGTCCTTTTTCTGAAAAGGAGAAACATGCGGGACTCGAAGGTATATAGTTTTTATATGATGACTGCTTAACCCTTTAAAACGTCCATCAGAAAGTGTAACCCTAGACCGGGAATTCAGCTACTTCCTCGCGTCTTTGCAGCTCTAATATCATCATCTGGTGATGGGTTAGCTTTATGCCTATCATCTAAAAAAGTTAGTAAAATTTTAAATGTTCAAAATAAAATCGAACGTGTGATACCTGACCGGGGGTACTTCTTTTCCTTAGAAGTAGTACTTCTTCAAGTGGATGGCATTCCAACTTGTCGGTAGGATTCTGCCGTCCATAGCTTCCAGCTCGTAGGCGCCCTTCCCAGCTATGCCTCGGACTTTGTAGGGTCCTTCCCAATTTGGATGTAGCTTTCCTACGCCTGCTTCTTTCGTTGATTGAAAGACTTTTTTCAGGACGAAGTCCCCAATCTTGAAGTATCTGAGATGAGCTTTACGGTTGTAGTAACGCTTTATGATTTGTTTTTGAGCTGCCATTTGTATCAGTGCTGCTTCCCTTCGTGGTTCGAGCAGATCTAGATTAGTCCTCAATTCATTGTCATTTTCTTCCTCCATGGCTGTTATAAACCTTATGCTTGGTTCGCCAATTTCCACAGGTATTAAGGCTTCTGATCCATAGACAAGTGCGAACGGAGTTTCTCCCGTGGCTATTTTTGAAGTTGTTCTGTATGCACATAGTACCGCTGGTAACTCATCAGGCCAATTTCCTTTGGCTTTATCTAGCCGCTTCTTTAGGTTGATGATGATGATTTTATTCGTTGACTACACTTGACCATTAGCCATGGGGTGGTATGGCGTTGAAGTGATTTGTTTGATTTGCCAGCTTTCGAAGAATTCTGTGATTTGCGAGCCTATGAATTGTGGGTCATTATCACACACGATCTCCTTTGGTATTCCAAAGCGACATATTATGTTTCGCCATAAGAAGCTTTTAACTTCCTTTTCTCACACATGTTTGAATGCCTCTGCCTATACCTATTTTGTAAAATAGTCGGTTAGCAAAAGTAGAAACCGTACCTGTCCTTTAGATGGGGGAAGAGGTCCCACTATGTCCATACCCCATTTCATGAAGGGCCATGGAGATATAACTGGATGCAATAATTCCGCTGGTCGATGCATGTTATTGGCGAACCTTTGGCATCTGTCGCATTTGGATATGAAGTTCTCGGCCTCTTCTTCCATCTTAGGCCAATAATACCCAGCTCTTATTAGGGTTTTTACCAAGGATCTCGCCCTGAGTGATTTCCACAGTGTCCTTCGTGGACTTCTTTCATCACGAACTCTGTTTGATTAGGTCCGAGGCATTTAGCTAGGGGCCCTCTGAACATCTTGCGATATAATGTATTGCGAATGAGGCAGTACCGTGCAGCTTTACGGCGAAATTCTTGAGCTATTTTCTTGTCTTCAGGTACGGTACCATTCTGCAAAAAATTTAGAATTTTGTTTCTCCAATCCCAGGTTAAATTGTTGAAAGTTACCTCATTTCTGTCCCGGTCGATCGCTGAATGGAATAGATGAACGACAATTGCATTGTCTTTGTTTGTTACTTCTGTGACTGCTGCGAGGTTAGCTAATGCATCTACCTCCGCATTCTCTTCTCTAGGTATTTGTATTACCTTCCATGTTTTGAATTGTCTCACGAGCTCTCGTGCCTTTTCCAGGTACTGTTGCATCCGAGTCTCTCGAGCGATGTAAGTCCCCTGCATCTGATTTACTACCAGTTGGAAGTTGCTGTTGATTACGATTTTCTCGATTGAGAGTTCTCGTGCGAGTTCTAGTCCTGTAATGACAGCTTCATACTCTGCTTCATTATTAGTTATAGGATAACATTTGATAGCATGTCGTGTCTTTTCACCCGTGGGTGATATTAAGACTATGCCTAAGACGACACCTTTTATATTGGAAGAACCATCGGTGAATAGGGTACATAGACCCGGATTAGCACCGTTAAAGAGTTGTAACTCTTTTTCCACTTCAGGGACAATACTATTGCTAAAGTCAGCGACAAAATCAACTAAGATTTGAGACTTAATTGCAGTCCTAGGCTGATATATTATTTCATGCTCACTTAATTCTATGGCCCACTTGGCTAATCTTCCCAATAGTTCTTGTTTATGTAGTATTTTTCTTAATGGATACGAAGTTACAACAGTGATTGGATGACACTGAAAATATGGTCATAATTTTCTAGATGCCATCATTAAAGCTAAGGCTAACTTTTCTAGATGTGGATATCTGGTTTCAGCATCTAGTAAATTTTTACTTACATAATAAATAGGAGATTATTTACCTTTATCTTCTCTTACCAATACTGCACTTACATCAATTTCTGAGACAACCAAGTAGACGTATAACTTCTCTCCCTCCTTTGGCTTTGATAGCAACGGGGGTTTTGATAGATAAGCTTTAAGATTCTTGAGAGCCTGTTGACATTCTCTAGTCCATTCGAACTGATTCTGCTTTTTGAGGACTGAAAAGAATTTAAAACTTTTCTCGGAATACCTGGAGATAAATCTTCCCAAAGCTGCGATTCTTCCCCTTAGTCTTTGAACTTCTTTTTTATTTATAAGTACATCAGGTATTTCTTCTATAGCTTTAATTTGAGCGGTATATACCTCTATTCCCCTGTTTGACACAAGGAAACCCAAGAATTTACATGATTCTATGCCAAAAACGCATTTTTCTGGATTCAGCTTCATATTATACCTGCGTAAAATGTCAAATGTAATAGAGAGGTGCTGGAAATGGTCTTCCGCTCGTATTGATTTTACCAGCATGTCGTCGATGTAAACTTCCATCGTTTTTCCCAGATGTTCCTGGAACATCTTGGTCACTAGCCTTTGATAGGTGGATCTAGCGTTTTTAAGCCAAAAGGCATGACTTTATAACAATAAGTCCCTCTGTTCGTAATAAAGGAGGTTTTCCTCGTCTGAGGGATCCATTTTAATCTGATTATAACCATAATATGCATCTAGAAATCTTTACAATTCATGGCATGCGGTAACATCAATCATTTGATCTATATGTGGTAATGGGAACGAATCTTTGGGGCATGCCCTATTTAAATCAGTATAATCTATGCATACTCTCCATTTGCCATTCTTTTTAGGTACTACTACAGTGTTAGCTAACCAGTTAGGGTACATTACCTCTCGTATCGAACCAATTTTCAAGAGTTTCTGTACCTCTTTGTCAACCACTTGGTTCTTGAATGGTCCTTGCTTTCTTTTCTTCTATTTAACAGGTATGAAGGATGGATCTTCATTTAGTTTATGAGTCATCACTTCGTGTGGGATACCTGTCATATCTGAGTGGGACCACGCGAATCAATCTGCGTTAGCCTTTAAATAATCAATTAACTTACCTCTTCGACCGGGGCTCAGCCTCGTGCCTATATACACATTCTATTCAGGTTTTTGTTCAAACAATGGAATAACTTTGAGCTCTTCCATAGTTGTTTTGATGTGCTCGTGTTCCTCCGGTTCTTGAATGACGTTCGGTCTGGAATCTACATCTGTGTGGTCCAATGCATCTTCCGTGGTGACTTGATTCACCTTCTCTTGAGTATCTCCTTCTGTATCTGCTTGAATGTTCACTTCTTTCGTACCTGTTTGGTTAGTAACTTTTCCCGTACCTGTTTGGACGGTGACATCTGTCTGGAAGGTTTCTCTATCTTCTGGTTCTTCCGTCTCTACTTTTTTGTTATAATGCGCCACATAATTTATATTTCTAGAGGTCTGTTGATCACCTCTAATCTGTCTGATTCCTCATTCTGAAGGGAATTTAAGTACCTGGTGTAAGGTGGATGGTACTGCTTTCATGTCGTGGATCCAGGGCCTTCCCATAATCACGTTATAAGCCATGTCAGTATCAATGACTTGGAATTTGGTGTTCTTGGTTTCTCCCTCGGCGTAAGTGCTAAGTTCAATCTCTCATTTGGTTATCACTGTAGAGTTATCAAACCCTCATATGGCTCGTGCCTTTGGGATCAACTGATTTCCCATGAGCATTTCTTCCACGACTCTTAGCAAAATGATATTGACTGAACTACCTGGATCAATCAACACTCTTTTAACGTTAGTGTCATGAATGAGTAAGGATATTACCAGAGCATCGTTATGGGGGAGCATTAGTCCGCCAAAATCTGCATCGTCAAAGGTTATATCATCTTCATCTGGATTTTCTCGAACCCGCTTTCCGTGGGTAATTGTGACCTTCGAGGCTAATTTGCAAACTATTCCGTTCACTTCCTCTCCTCCATGTATCACGTTGACAGCTCTTTTTGTAGATGGGTGCTTCGGGGGCTCCTGCATGTTCTTCGTATATGCCTGTTTACCTTTATCATAAAACAATTCTGGTAAATAACCCTGTTTAAATAATTGTTCTATTTCACCTTGTAAAAATCTGCAATCTGCAGTCATGTGTTCATGATCATTATGGAACTCACACCAAAAATCAAGGTTCCTCTTATTTGGGTTTGACCGCATTTTTTTGGGCCACTTAACCTTATCTCCCATATTTCTTAATATTGAAACAAGTTCATGAGTACTTAAATTAAATGTATGATCCCCAATTCGTGCATTACCTCTAGGTCGTTCACCTCGATCCTTTCTGGATCTAGATGAGGATGAGCCCACATCTCTGCTTGGTGGTCTATAATCTGACCTAGTGTTTTCGAACCTGGGACGAGTTTCACGTCCCGATGATCCTAAGTAAGGATCTTACCTATTTTTACATGGCCTCCTGTCTGATTCGGAACATCTGGATTTGGAATGATCTTCATCTTTCGAACGAGCAATGGTATCTTCTTTTATTCGAAGTTTAGTATTGTACCTGTTATATACATCATTCCACGTTGTATCTTGGAATTCTCTCAAACTTTCTTTGAGTCTCCTTGTGTCTTCTCATCTTTTGTCATTTAGATTACTTGCGAATGCCATGGCTGCCCAATTGTCAGGCACCCTGGGTAATTGCATTCTTTCTTGCTGGAACCTGTCTATAAATTCACGGAGTAGTTCTGTGTCTCCTTGATTTATTTTAAATATATCCTCCATTCTTTTCTTGACGTTTTGTGCACCAGAGTGTGCTTTTATGAAAGAATCTGCAAGCTCAGCTTAATAATCAATAGAATTTTCAGGGAGAAGAGAATACCAGGTTAGGGCTCCTTTGGTAAGTGTTTCTCCGAATTTTTTGACAAGGACTCAATCTCTTGTTTTTCCTTTACTCCGGTGGTAAAAGCAGTCACATGGTCGCGTGGGTAAGTTGTTTCGTCATACTTAGGAACGCCATGCATTTTAAATTTCTTGGGTATAGGCAAGGGTGCTGCGCTTGGTTTCCAAGGTTGTTGAGAATATCTATAAACATCAATGCCTTTGATAACAGGTTGTACTCCAGGAAATTTCTCGATTCGATCGCTTTGTTCCTTCACCTGTTTCTACAAGGTTAGTAGTAAATTTTGTAATTCAGGGTTATTAGTCATACCTGGTCTCGTTTCGAGAGATTCGTTAGGAGTGTCATCCCTTGCTGAGTTTACCAACCTAGACTGAGGATTTTCCACGGTAATTGTGTTATTAGGAGGTGGTGTTAGTGATGCAGGTGATGCCGCTGGTAATCCCCTCGCAAATTCTTGCAAAGCTTGACTCACGCACTCTGCAATCATTTGCTTTACATGATCTTGTTCTACTGTTTGATCATTGTTGTTGTTATCATTGTTGTTGTTGGATATCTCTTGGGATTGTTCCCTTGAACCTCTTGGGGATGGAAGAGGTGATGGAATCCTATCTCTCTGTTGGTTATTGTTGTTGGGATTCGACATAGTTTAGAGGATATCGCTTTGAAAAGCAAACAGAGATTATCAGAATTCCCGGTAACGGAACCAATTTGTTTAACCAAAGAATAAGATCCTTTGACCAAAGCTATTTTTAGGATGAACACAAGTTACTGATAATCAAGGAAATAATATTAAGTAAATGATGATAATAAGATGCTCAGAAAAGTAAAGTGTATTGTATTCGTAGTTCAGATGCCCTTTACAAGTTATATTCTCTTCCCTTATATAGGGAATTTCTTAATATAACGTCTACCTATCACAATGATCGCTCATTAATGACTAATTATTACATTAATGGGACGTTACAAAGAGTAACTGTAACTGTTGCGTGAAGGTTTTGTAACGTGTGAGTCATTAATTGAGGATCTCTGAATCTGCCCGTAGCTTTGTTCAGATTCATTCTGACCGTGTCTCCTCCTAGTCTCAATTAGGCTGAATTTCCCGTAGCTGATTACCCCGTAGGTTTATTGATCCGTGCCTCTTTGTTTCGTACCTCTTTATAGAATCATATCCAACTGTAAGATTTTCCTTGGTCCACGTAAACGGTTGAGTCACCAAGGATTATCATACGTGTGAAACTCTTTTTTACCAATACAATATTGTTCTTGATGTGTTAGAGTTGGTAGGCTCGGAATCGAAATGGTTGTAGTGAGAGTTTAGCCATTTAGTCTTTAAAAATAGCCATAAAGTGAGAAAAGTCAACCGAGAGTTGACTTATTTGTAAACGACCCCGGAATGCAGATTTTATGGCTCGGATAGCTTCGTTAGGTGATTTGGGACTTAGGAGTATGTTCAGAATATTTTTGTGATGTCCAGTGTAGAATTAGGCTTGAATTGGCGAAGGTTAGTTTTTGGTGATTTCCGGTCGGCAGTGGAAGATAGGCTATCGGGGTCGGAATGGAATTTTGGAAGTTTGAACAGATTTGTAATGTCACTTTGGATATGTCTGCAAAATTTCAGGTCAATCGGAGTTGTTTTGGATAGTTTCGGCATCGTTGGTGGATTTTATAACTTTCAAAGTTCTAAGGCTTGAATCTGATGTGATTTTGGTGTTTTAATGTTATTTTTAGTGTTTTGAGAGTGCAACTAAGTTTGAATGACCATATATGATGTGTTGGTATGTTTGGTTGGGGTCCCGAGGGGCTCGGAATTTATTCGGATGGTTAACGGGGAATTTAACTTGGAAAATGCAGCAAATCTGCTGCTGGTGCACCACTGCTGGTGTGGTCGCACCTGCGGAAGGAGGACCGCAGGCGCGAGGTACGCAGGTGCGAAGACCTTGCGAAGGTGCGTAATTTAGCTGTTCGTGAAGGGGTCGCAGGTGCGGACGGGTGGTCGCACCTGCGGAAGCGCAGGTGCGAAGAAGCCATCGCAAGTGCGGAAACAGGGGGTTTAAGTCATATGCGCAGGTGCGCACCTGGGATCGTAGGTGCGCTAATAAGGCCGCAGGTGCGGAAATCCCTAGGCAGAAAGTATAAAAAAGGAGACTTCGCGAATTTTACCCTTTTTCCACCATTGTTGTGCGGGTTCCGAGATTTTTGAGGGATTTTGAAGAGGGAAACGTTGGTGCATCATTGAGGTAAGATTTTTGGACTCATTAACTCAATTATAGGTGATTAAAGACCTTATTATCAGTGTTTAATTTGTGAAAATCAGTAGAAAAAGGGTGAAATTAGGGCTTGAGGTTATGAGACCTTTAGGGGATTATTTGAGGGGTCAAACGAACTCCGATTTTAATGTTCTTTATATGTATGGACTCGTGAGATGACGAAGAACATTTTGGTATAAAATTTGTTGAGTTCCGAGACGCGGGCCCGGGGGTCGGGTTTTGGCTAAATTCGGATTTTATGCTAAAATTGGTATTTTTCAATTGGAATTCATTCTCCTAGCATAATTTAATGATAAAGATCTGATCTTTATAGATTTGGAGCACTCAGAAGTTGATTCGAGAGGCAAATGAGTTGCATAGTAGCTTTTCAGGCTAGTTTAAGGTAAGTAATGTCTTTAAATCCTGTCCTGAAGGTATGAAACCCCGGACTTTACATCCTTTCACGGATTTGGAGTGACGCACACACTGAATGATGAGTGTGGGGCGTGCACGAATTGAAAATTTGGAAAAATGTACCTTTTTAGGCAACTATTGAGTTGCGAAATTGCTTTTTAGGCAACTATTGAGTTGCGAAATTGCTTTTAAAGATTATTCTCTATAGTACTACTATGATTTGATATAATTGGCTGTAAGCCATGTTTGGGGCCTAGTGCCGATCTGTTTTAACTCCTTGGGGGTTGTTTTACTTATATTCTCATTATTTTGAAACTATGAGTTTTCACTCAGTCTTTCTTATGAAATTGTTGACACTCTTATTTGATGATATTGCTATTTCTTGAAATGAAATACTATTTTGGGTCGAGAACCCCGTTTTTATTCATGGCCCGAGTGGCATGCTGAGAGTGTCTGATTGAGTGAGGCCGAGGGATAATGTTGTGAGGATGTTATGATAGAGTGATTTATGCCATGATGTGGCTTGTTTATAGCGCTTGGGTTGTAGGATCCCCTCCGGAGTCTGTGCACACCCCTAGTGAGCGCAGGTACCTACTGAGTGCGAGTGCCGAGTGATGAGTGATTGGGAGGCATGAGTGACAGTGAGGTTGCCCGGGGGCTGATACTGAGTGATGGTGAGGTGCTGAGGGAAATTGTTACGAGTGATAATTATGGCTCGAGGGGCAGTTTTATGATGATATTTTACTGAGTTTTTGACTATGATTCACTTCATTTTTCAAACTGATATTACTGAGAGTTTTACTGAGAAATATTGGAAAATATACTTGTTTTTCAAAGGATTTTATGGAAACTGGTTTTCAAACTTATGTATTTGATGTATACTTTATGGAGACTTGATGTTTACTGTTTTGTGGATTGGTGTATTTGTGCTATGTGTTTCTTATTTCTCAGAATGTGATTTATTTTCATTATTACTGAGTTGGCGTACTCATCATTACTCCCTGCACCCCTGTGTGCAGATCCAGGTACTGGTTCAGAGCAGTAGTCGTCCGAGTTTGTGGTCATCAGTTTCGGGATTTCGAGGTAGCTGTCCAGCGTCCGTAGCTTCTCTATTTCCCTTCCTTTATTAGTATTAGTATTTATTTCATAGACATTGTTAAGACATTAGCAGAGTGAGTTCATTCCTTAGATGCTCGTGATCGGTTGACTCTAGTCTTGGGAGAATTGTTTAGACTGTTAGATTATTATTGGGGCGTAATGACTAAAAGAAATTATATTATACTCTGGTTGTTGCTTATTATTGATTTTAGAAATATTATAATAGAAAAAATGTGTAGTAATGTGATGGTTGGCTAGCCTTGTTCCACGATAGGCGCCATCACGACTTGTTAGGATTTGGGGTCGTGACACTACAATTGTTCAATAACTGGTATTAAGATAAATCACGTATTTTTAGAACTAAAGGATAAAAGTTCTTTCTTTTATATACTAAGGGAGTTCCAATCCTAGTACAAGTCTAAGTGAGGTAAAGATCTTTTTCATCTAGTAAATGTTGCTACGCAGTTGATATCGAGCGAGATTTTGCGCCGTAGGATACGGTTGCGAACAGATATTATTTCCCCTCGTTTGTTCTGTCTAACCGTCTTTTCCTTAGTTGTCAAGACCCAAACTACCCAGTCGTGATGGAACCTATCGTGGTGCTAGGCTAGCCGATTCATTATTCAAAACATACAATACTTCTCCTCAATATTTCATTTTCAAATCTTTTTCTTCATAAATCTTTCATTAAACAATTCAAAACAAGTTAAAGTGAACAAATATAAAACCAACGGCCCAAACTCGGGTATCACTAGTCATGAGCATCTATGATACACGTATGATACAATCTACTCAAAACGACAAGAGAAAGTTTAATAAAATAAGCTACTAAAAGATAGGAGGGAGAAGAGCAAGGCTACGATCGCCATGCAGCTACCTTGCTAAACTCCGAACTCGACTGAGGAAGAATCAGCACTCACTCAGATGTCCCATGGAACCTGGATATGCATACAATGTGCAGGGAGTAACGTGAGTATGCCAACTCAGTAAGTAACAACCATAAATAAAGGTTGGGTGCAGTGACGAACAGTAAAATCACATAAAGTTCAAGATTATAAAGTCTCAATGAAACAACAAGTGTCAAATCAGTGCTCAAGTCAAAAATATCACTTAAAACTCTAGTTTCAGTGTAAACAGGTACGAATATCTTCAACATTTTCAATAGAGGCTCAATATAAAAATAGAGTGAAAATAATGATTTAATCAACAAGCCCCTCGGGAAAAATACCACTCATGAACCGCCCCTCGGGAAAAAATGCCACTCATGAACCGCCCCTCGGGAAAGCCTCCCAGTCACTCATCACTTGTCACTCTTCACTCAACACTCACACACGGTAGGTACTTGTGCTCACTGGGGGTGTACAGACTCCGGAGGGGCTCCTACAGCCCAAGCGCTATATCGCTGCGGCGTGCAGCCCGATCCAAAATATTATTGCGACCTGCATCCCGATCCATATATTGTTGTGGCGTGCAACCCGATTCATATATTGCTGCGGCGTGCAACCCGATTCATATATTGTTGCGGAGTGCAGCCCGATCCATATATTGTTGCGGCGTGCAGCCCGATCCATATATTGATGCGGCTTGCAGCCCGATCCATATATATATATCCTCACAATCAGGCCCTCGGCCTCACTTAGTCATCAACCTAACAAGCCACTCGGGGGTTTTAGTAAACATCAGGGGACTCAACTCAAAACAACTTTCATATAATTTAAAAATAGATTAATGAAACTGAATTAAACAGTAAACAGGAAAAATCATGACTGAGGATATGCTTTCAAATCAAAACAGTGTGAGGATAGTAAATGATGGTCCAAACAGTATAGGCACAAGGCCCAAAACATGGCATTCAACCCAAGTTATAAGAATCCTTTCTAAAGCATATAGCTATTATACAACTTTAATCAAAATACGCAACTCTATAGTTGCTACGGGACGGACCAAGTCACAGTCTCTAACGGTGCACACCCACATACCTGTCACCTAGAAAGTGCGTCACCTCAATGTAGTGAAATAGTACAAAATCCGGGGTTTCGTACCCTCTAGTCCGCGATGCTCTTTCCCCTTGATTCGACCTCCAAAAGCTCCGACTCTATCCAAAATCAATATATATCCATCAATATACGCTAAGGAAATAAATCCCATATGAAATCTATCAATTTAGATCAAATATCCCAAAATTGGCCAAACCCGGCCCCGGGCCCACGTCCCAAAATCCGATAAAATTCACAAAACTAAGAAACCCATTCACTCCCGAGTCCAACCATACCAGGTTTGTCAAAATCCGACCTCGAATCGAAGTTCCACTCTCAAAAACCCATTTATGAATTTTCTATAATTTCCCCCCAATTTTCATCTTAATACTCTAATCAAATGATGGATCCAACGTTATAATCATGTATTTTAACCTTAACTGAGTTTGAATCACTTACCCCGATGGGTTTCTTGAAAATCCCTCAAACAATTGCCAAAACCCGAGCTCTCTAGGTTAGAGTATGAAAATAAAACCCTAAATCTCGTATTTATAGTGCACCCCTCTGATTCAAGTTCCGCTGACCGCCAAAAATCACCGCCCATGCGCTCCTTTCTCCGTGGTCCGCGAAAGTTCCATCGCGGCCGCAAAAGTTCCATCGCGGTCGCGAAAGGTTTCCAGCTCCTGGGGCTGCGTCACTTTTTCGCTGTCCGCGCCAGTCCCCTCTGTTGACCACAGAATTTCGCTGCCTTCGCAAAACCCTTCTGCTGACCGCGAATTTCCAGCACACCCCGTGTTCCCAACTTTAGAGAACAACCCATGAATACCAACAAACTCACCTTAACAACACCAGGCCTGTTTTCAACAGCTAACTCATCTGCTAACCATCCGAAACACACCCGAGGCACTCGTGACCTCAACCAACCACACCAACACATCCCATAACATCATTCAAACTTAATCAAACCTACAAATCACTTGAAACAACATCAAACATCAAATCAAATCTCAGATTTTAGCCTAGAACTCCAAACTCCTAAATTCCACAAATGATTCCGAAACTAATCAAACCTTGTCCGAATATTCTCAAATTCCGCACAAAGTCAAACATAACACCACTAATCCATTTCAACTTCTGGGATTCCATCCCGATCCCGCTATCAAATCTTCCACTACCTACCGGAAATCGCTTCCAATTTCTCCAATTCAAGCCTAACTCTACCACGAACTCCCAAATTACATCCCGAACCCAAACCTACTGATTTGATACCATACAATACAACTGAACATCAGTTAAAGAAGTAGACATAGGCTAAAACTCTCGGAACGACCGGTCGGGTCATTACATTTTACTTGGTTGTTTTCTTTGCTCGAGCTCAATGGTCGTGCCCGGTTCCGAATGCACCATTTGTCCTCCCCGAGTTCTATTTTGTGGAAGCGCTCGACAATACTAGAGGTCATGTAGGGTCACAACGTCCTCTCATTTCTTTATCGGAAAATTGACTATAAATTTATCCTCGATTTTACCCCCACACAGATAGACCCCTCACTTTTTGGACAGAAGATTTATAAAAATAACGAGAAGTGATTAATTGGCCCCGGTTCCTTCATCCGTACGCTACAATCGAGTTGAGTCAGCCAAACATCCCATCAGTCACGTTGTTATGACTTTGGACACGTGTCAGTCGTCAGTTGACCACTCTCAGTGGGCATCAAATGCGAAACGTCACACATTAATTTTTTTCCTCCTATAAAAGCTCTGGTTTCCTTTTTTTCCCACTTTTTTACTTTCCGGTTTTAAATCTTTTTAAGTTACCCCGAACTTTTTACTTGCTCATAATTCCTTCAAATCTTCATATATTGTTGTTTACATTTTCATTTCATCATCTCCAAATTTCAAATCTTCATATTTCGTCTTTGAATCTTCAAGTCACACCTTCAAATCTTCATACCCATCTTCGAACTTCATATCCGCCTTCAAAACTTCATATTCCTAGATACAGATGGAAAAAAACTCAAAGTCTGTGGCCCAAAATACCACTCCTTCAACTTCTACCCTCGCCAATGATATCGAGGCGACCCTGCCGTCAACAGCCCCGAAACCTCCTCTTAAGGATTTTATTCTCGGAGGTTGTTCCATAGATAATGATTTTAAGGTCGAGAAAGCCTCCAAACAAAGAGATCGTGGTGAGGAGGTGTGGAGGTATATATGTTGCATCACCAAAGACACGCTCCCGGTGGTCCGCAAGGATTACAAGTGGGAAGGCAAGGAAGTAGTCATCCCTGGTCCTGATAAGGACATCACTATGCATGCAGAGGGGTGCTTAAGCGTTTATACATTCCCCTTCACGCTTGGCACGATGGACACAATGGTCCTAGATTCTTGTAAGAGGTACGAGGTTTAACTCAGGAAGATCCATCCGTCCTTTTAGAGGATCGTGATTCTCTTCCGTCGTTTTGTCAACAACACGGAGGAGTCCAGTTCACTATCGACCATCTGCTCCATGTATACATCCCCCGAATCTTTTGAGAGGTTTATCAAGCTCGCCCCACGGAAAAGACGACTCCCTTCTAGAGCATCGACGAGGACATGGATCGAGGCTAGAAGGGGAGATTAATTTGGGTCTAGACCGAAGATCTCATTCCCTCCAACTTCCTGCCGTTCTCTGAGAAGTGGAACTTGACACGTAAGTTCATTTCCTCTTAAGTCATCAAAATAAATCTTTGAGTTCACTCTTCTCTTTCATCTCTTACTTTCTTGACATGCAACGGTCGCCCGAACCCCCAATGCAGTCCCCCATTTCAAGGAGTGGGTCTAGGATACATGCAAATAATTGACATACTTCAAAAGAGAGTGGCACAACCTTTCTAAAGGCAAATAGGAGGCTCTATCCCATGGTGAGTATCCTTCTTCCCCTGATTGAATTCTCCTCTTATTCTATCATCTTTTCGACTAAGTCTCTTTTTCTTATGATAGGTTTTCCCAAGACCACCGATCATCGGGCTATTCCGAGGTCGAAGCCTCGTTCCCATCTAGAAAACCCTTCATTTCAGGACAACCTTCCGCCGAGGCTAATGTGAAGAAGGAGGAGAAAAAGATAAGAAATAGGGGGTCTCCTGGATCCTCGGATGCTCCCACCGAAACCAAGACGAAGAGGGTTTCGGTTAGAGTTAGAAAGATTACCAAGAAAAGTACACATGCCAAGGTCTCGAACTTCTATTCACTCTACCGGCTCAGGGAATACCCCGAGGATGATGACATGGATTTCATCGTCCACGATCTGGCTGACACTGCACTCAAAATCGGAGGGGGCAGCCGTAAGGCTGGACCATCCTCAACTCGAGAGCTCGAGGAAAATTTTGTGGCCGCTGCCCCTCGAGAGGCTACTTCGATCCCAAGAGAGGGCGCTAACGTTATCAATTTCCCATAGTCACCATCCCTCATGGAGCCTCTTTTTAATGAGGATTAGGCCGTTAAAGAAAAACTGACCGAGGTATCACAGGTCGTGGGGGAATCCCTTAACCTATTTTCAAAGGTATGGACATTATCACGCTGGAAGACTACTACGGGTTTGGCCACCTGGAGATCTCGAAAAAGGATTTGTTGCCGCGGTTAGGATGGGTGAGTTAGAGCCCAAAGTTCATGAAGAAATTCCTCGCACCGAGAGCAGATACCAACCGTAAAAAGATGATCATGTTTACGATACCGACAGATACGAGGATGCTATCTAGGCCAATCGGTGTGGCCAGCGACTATCGTTGCTTGGTAACCGAAGATTTCCAAGCGAAGATGAACGAAATGGATGCACCGAGCCTCTTCAAAAAGGAACAATAGGCACTAAATAGGGTATGTTTTCCTTTCCTCACGTCTTTAAAGAGTCCATATTGCCTTAGAGTATTCTAACAATTTCGACATTTTTATTCCTTAGGCCTCGGTGCTTCATCACGAGAGCTTCCACTCATCTCAGATGGAGGCGGGTCATCTTGAGTACGAGCTCAAGCAGAAAGTCCAGCAAAAGGACATACACAAAGCTCTTAGTGAGAAAAACCATGAGGCCCTCAAGGAACACTCCTCCCGCTAAGCCGAGTTGGAAAGTGCTCAAAAGGAGGCCTCGAAGGTGATATGGGAACACGCTCTTCTGATTGAAAAGGTATGAGTGTTTGAGATTAATAACGGAAGGCTAAGCGCAGTTGCTAATGTTACAACGTCCCAGGTCCAAGAGAAGATAAGCCTGATCGACCAGCTTAGGACCAAAATAGACGAGGTCAAAGCCTTAGCCGAGGTAAAGGATCAAGATGGATCTCATTGCCTCAGAGCGTGATGCCACCAAAGAGGATTTGGCATCGACCAAAGATCAGCTCCGGGTGATAAGGGAAAAAGACAACATATGGTCTCGGCTGAATGAAGAACTCCGAGCACAGCTAGACTCGGTCATCACAGAACGAGATGCTCTCGGCCAAGAATACACCATGATGAAGTCCAATTTGGAGGCGCTTTCGAACTAGGCCTCAAAATTTAAGAATATTTTGACCCAATACAAGAACAATATAGAGGTTGCCGAGGCTCGTTTAACTATGAAGGCTGAATATGTGAAACGGCCATATCGGAGAGAGACCATCGAGGAGATACATGTTCGGGTAGTTGACCTGGCGGCCGAGATTGAGAAAGCGGAGAGGCTTGAAGCCGAGGCTAGAGCGAGATACCAGTTCGATGGAAAAGCGAGTTGGGATCCGATGAGAACTAGGTAGAAAATGCCTTAATTAATTTTTGTTTCTTATTTGTAGCTACATAATTTGTATTTTGGGGCCGTTTCATGGCGCCTCTG
Source organism: Nicotiana undulata (assembly GCA_005239495.1). Taxonomy (NCBI): domain Eukaryota; kingdom Viridiplantae; phylum Streptophyta; class Magnoliopsida; order Solanales; family Solanaceae; genus Nicotiana; species Nicotiana undulata. The sequence goes on from ML291948.1 coordinate 47,949, forward strand.
TAAGTACCTTTTGGTACATATATATAAATATTTTCTCTTCGGCTATACATTGTGTCCTTTACCTTTCAATATTTTCTTATGTTCAAGACATATAACTTGTGTTTTAATCTTTAAATATGCCCTCGATGCCTTAGTATTGAATTTGATATATCTTAGACTATTTGTTCCCCCAAAACTTGGATGAGGCATGGGTTAAGTAACAACTTTGAGTTTCTTTGACTTCGGAGGACCCAATAAAAAAATAAAGTCTTTATTAAAATATTTGAATATTTTAACCAACACGACTATTCTTTATCGAACTAGCTTTTTTCATGGTTGAGTTTGATGTGATCTTTCATAGATTAAAAAAATGTGTAAGGACCTTACTTTTATGTACGGACTTGGACGTGTACGAGCTGTTTAAGTTGGCCGTAGACTTTCATGTTTTGTCCCTGCCTAGTAGGCTCGGTGCCTCCGGGATTTGGTAGCCCGAATTCCCTTATTTTGAACCAAACATTCACTCTAAGTAATTTAATGATAATATTGCTGGTGCAAATGTGAACGAATGAAACATAGAAGGCAAACTACTTTTATTACTTTGAACGTAGTGTAAATAATCGAAGGTACAAAAGCTATCTTCCATGGAGAGAATGAGCGACACGGGCACGGTTCATTTGACCATGGAGAAAAAGAGTGCATTGCGTGCTTTCAGACCTAATCCTTAGATTTGATCTTGGCTGAGTACCTGCACTGGTTAATTCAAAGCATAATAATCCACAAAGAAGATTTTGTTCATACCTTAGAAGTAGTATCACTTTAAGTTTGCCATATTCCAATTGTTGGGTAGTTGTATCTCATTTCTGGATTCGAGTTTGTACAAGCCTTTCCCGATTATACCGGTGACTCTATACGATCCTTCCTAGTTTGGGCCTAGTTTCCCGTCATTCAGGTTCGTGGTATGTAGTGTAACTATACTCAAAACTATGTCCTCGACTTGGAAGTGTCGAAGGTTTTCTCTTCGGTAATATCTCTCCATCGTTGTTTTGGGTCGCTAACCGGACTAGGGCGACATCTCTCCTTTCATCCGCTAAGTCTAAGCTCGTTGCCATGGCCTCGTCGTTTAATGTCTCTATTGTGTATTGGAACCTTAGGCTCGATTCTCCTACCTCAATCGAAATTAGAGCTTCCGCGCCGTAGACTAGAGTGAACGGTGTTTAACCGGTGCTAGACTACAAAGTCGTTCGACATGCCCATAAGAACTCAAGCAAAATTTCTTTTCCTCTCCCTTTTGAGTCGGTCAATATCTTCTTCATGTTCTAGAGTATATAGTGATCCTCAGTAATCTTACTAATCTTGCCACTGATGAATTTCCTCTCGTTGTCATATGTGATCTCGGCCTGTATCCCAAATCGGCATATTATATGATCTCAGATGAAATCAATGATCTCTTTTTCCCTAAATTTATCAAACGACTGTGCTTCGACCCATTTGGAGAAATGATCGATCATAAGTAAGATGTAATGTTCTTTGTCGGGTGCCCACAACAAGGTACCGACGATGTGTATTCCCCATTTTTATTAAGTCCAGAGGGGAAAAGACCGGGTGAAACATCGTTGGTAGATCATCGGGTAGTGCCTCTGACATCAGTTACACTTTTGAACGATGTTTTTCACATATTTTTTCATCTCGTTCCAGTAATAACCGGCTTTGATCAATTTCTGAACCAAGGACTCTGCTCCCGATTGTTCCCCATAAATACTCTTGTGCACTTCCCTCATCGCGTAGTTGGTCTCCCTCGGACCCAGGAACCTTGCTAACGGTCCGAAAAACTATCTTCGATATAGTTTTCCACCATCCAAGCTAAACCTGACAACCTTAGTACGCAGGGCCCTCGATTCTTTGGAATCTAATGGTGGTTTCCCTTTCTGAAGGTAGTCTATGTATTTTTTTCTCCAATCCCAAGTTAAGCTTGTTGAGTTTACCTCGACGTGGCCTTCCTCTATCATTGCTCAGTAATTGAATTCATCAGAATCGACTAACGACCCTAGATTATCTATTACACAGACCTTGTTATTTTGATCCCGGGGTACATGTTGTAGTGTCCATTCCTTGAATTTGTAATGCCACTTGAAACTTATCCAAGTATCTGCGCATCCAATCCTATTTACTTCAAATATCCCGTTAGTTTGGTTAACGACAAATAGGGAGTCGCACTTGGCTTCGATCACCTCAGCCCCAGGCTCTTAGCCAGTTCTAGAATTGCATTCATAGCCTCATATTTAGCTTCGTGGTTAGTCAATGTCACAGTTCTAATATATTGCCTTATTATGTTACTCGCATGCGGTATTAATACAATTCCCATCCCGGACCCTTTCGCGTTAGAAGCATTGTCCGTGAATAGGGTCCAAACCCTAAGCTAGTCCCCCAGATTAGCAGTAATTCTTTCTTGACCTCGGGGATCATGGCCGGCGTAACGTCGGCCACGAAGTCTGCCAAAATCTAAGATTTTGTAGCATTTCAGGGTTTGTAGTCAATATTGTACCCGCTAACCTCCATGGCCCATAAGTCGAGTCAGCCCGAGAGCTCAGGATTATGCATAATATTCTTTAGCGGGTATGAGGTCATGACACATATATGGGGTGACACTAAAATACGATTTTAATTTCCTAGATGCGCTCAATAAGGTGAGTGCTAATTTTTGTAAGTGTGGATACCTTGTTTCGACGTCGTTTAGGGTTCTACTAACATAATATATAGGAAACTGGGTACCTTTTTCTTCTTGGACCAGCACACCACTTACAACTACCTCGGAGATTTCCAAGTAGAGGTATAGTTACGTGTTTGCCTTCAGTGTGTGCAAAAAATAAGGGATTGATATGTATTGTTTGAGTTCTTCTAAAGCCTGCTGACATTCCAAGGTCCAAGAGAAGTCGTTCTTCTTCTTCAGTAATGAGAAAAATTGGAGGCATTAGTCGAATGACCTTGAAATTAACCGGCCCAATGCGGCTATCCACCCGGTCAATCTTTGTACTGCCTTGACGTTGTCAACTACGGTGATATCTTTTATGGATTTTATCTTGTACAAGTTGATCTCTATTCCCTGGTTAGATACTATAAAATCGAGGAACTTGCCCGAGCCGACCCCAAAGGCACACTTTTTCGGATTCAGCTTCATGTCGTATTTCCTCAATATGTAGAAGGTTTCTTACAAATGCTTCAAATGGTCATCTTCTCGCAGAGACTTAACTAACATATCGTCAATATAAACCTCCATTGATTTTCCTGTTTGTTCTTCGAACATCTGGTTAACTAGGCGTTGACACGCGACACCAACATTTTTGAACCCAAACGACATTACATTGTAACAAGAGGTGCCAAACTTAGTTATAAAAGAAGTATTTTCACTACAAGAAAATGGGCCTTTAACGAGGGGAAACTCGGTCGCTAAAAGTCCAAATCCGGTCGTTAAAAGTACAAGACCGGATCCTACTCCGGTCGTTAAAAACCCTTTAGCGATAGCAAGAAATCCGAGTGACCGGAATTTCCCTTCGCTATTTGTCATTTCGGTCGTACAAAACTTCAACAACGACAACTACTTCGATCGTTTTAAGTGCTTTTAGAGAATAGAATTCCTTCTGTTAATTGTAGTTATGCTTTCACAAATATACAGACTTGCAAAAATGTTCAAAATAGTCAATGCTCATATAAAACATTATTGTTTAATTACATAGAACTGAAGAGTCACACTACAGAAAGTATACATATCCAAATTGTATGATATTATTATTTTTCCACTGAAAGAAAATAAATAGAATTGTCGCATGTACAACTGGCAATATCTATAAACAACCACTAAGAAAATAAAGTTGGTTCTTTTTGTACTTCAACTTATTCTTTCAACTTCAACTCGCTTTACACTATCTCAAAGATGATTCTTCATGACTTCAAATTCTTGTTCTGTTCAAAGAACAAATTCATGTTAGTTTTAGCAAGCAAACTACTACTAGCTACTTTTGTTTAGGACATAAATGAGTATTTAAGATTGTTAGGTTGCTAACACTATAGGATGTAAAAATATATTTTATAGCATTATCAATTGTTAGAGCTTCTTACACTAATATCATTAAATCAAACAGTAAAAGTATCACTAAATCTATAACATATAATGGGCAACAACAACATGAAAAGTAATACTACCTAACATGCGCTCAAGTTTCTTATAATTGATCATGATACACATCTTCTTTAAAAACCCATAAAATTGATCTGAGGGAGTCTTACATGCTATCAACTTTCCTATTCTACTATGAATTGACTTTTTGAAACAACTAATGAATCCTTTCTTTACCTAGAATACAAATTCTCTTCTTCCAACTATATCATCTTCTTGAAGTTTAACAATATAAAGAAGAAAATAAAAAAGAAAATAGAGTGAAACCATATGACACCTTAAAATGGGCCGAGAAATTCCAATATTGAGGAGCTCCATAGCAATCTATCAAATGTAGGAACTCCACTAGTAGATTCAAGCACCAAAATTACATAACAAATGGCTAACATATACTATCAGATCTAGGAACTATATTTGTACAATTTAGATTAGCTAAGAGTCACAAAAATACTAAAAAATACATTAAGCAGTAGTTGGTTTACTAAATTAATAGAACATTAAACTAAACCCATGCAACTAACTAGCAATCAAAAGTGTTATAATTATTTTAAAAAAAAGACACAACCCAAATCTCTCAAATAAGTCAATGCTCAATTTTATTTTTAGATAAGAAGATTCAAAGGGAAAATAAGTATATTTGAAGTATTTGTAATAGATGATGATGAGAATAGTCCCAACTCCTATGATATGCTGGTATTTTTTGTTTCTTTTCTTTATAGAGCATTATCAAATATTTTCATCAGTGCACTGCTCTTCAAAATACTCCAATAAGTAAGATACATTATCAAAATCAGCAAGTATTAAACAAAAGTTATTTTACTGTGATTTCCTAACTATTGTTGTCTCTTTAGATAAAGAAATTAGGTGATGTATTTTCTCACAAAAATGATGGAATCTCCTGCTCATAAAAAGTGTAAGAAACTGCCCATCTTTGCTTAGTTTTTCTAATATCTTGATGTATAAGGTTTTTTCTTCTATTTCATTGGGTCTTTAATGAGTAGGGGGATACATACTTTAGTACACTAGGAACATGTATCGCCATGGTTAATAGTGCATTGTTGCTTTTGTTTTTGTACATGTGTTTTACCTCTTCATCCCTGATCCCACCACAGTTTGCCTTGTACACTAATTTACTAAAGGGTATGTCACCTTACGTTCAATATCTACTTGTTCAGATCTAAGCCGTAACTCTAGGAGCATGCCTTTAAATTGAGTAAGAAGAACAATTTGTGTGGTGTCTGTCTTGAAGGTAGAAGCTCACAATCAACAAAAAACAACAACAACAACAAACCCAACTTAATCTCATATGTAGGGTCTAGGGAGAAACTCACTGTAACGACCCGGTCTGTCGTTAGTAGAATCTGCATTATGATTACTGCATTTGACTTGTTATAGATTGATTATACCGTTATTGATGTGTTAGAGTTGATAGGCTTGAAATCAAAATGGTTGTAGTGAGAGTTTAGCCACTTAGTCTTTAAAAATAGCCTTGAAGTTAGAAAAGTCAACTGAGAGTTGACTTATTGGTAAACGATCTTGGAATGCAAATTTTATGGCTCGGATAGCTTCGTTAGGTGATTTGGGACTTAGGAGTGTGTACGAAATATTTTTGTGATGTCCGGTGTAGAATTAGGCTTGAATTGGCGAAGTTAGTTTTTGGCGATTTTCGGTCGACAGTGGAAAATAGGCTATCGGGGTCGGAATGGAATTCCGACAGTTGGAACAGGTTCGTAATGTCATTTTGGATATGTCTGCAAAATTTCAGGTCAATCGGAGTTGTTTTGGATAGTTTCGGCATCATTGGTGGATTTTAGAAATTTGAAAGTTCTTAGGCTTGAATCCGATGTAAATTTGGTGTTTTGATGTTAATTGTAGTATTTTGAGAGTGCAACTAAGTTTGAATGATCATATGTGATGTGTTGGTATAGTTGGTTGGGGTCCCGAGGGGCTCGCGATTGATTTCGGGTCATTAACGGACTCTTTTGGACTTGAATACATAGCTGGTTTTCTTGTTTTTGTGCACAGCAATTTTCTTCACTGCGATCGCGTGGGGATTTATGTGATCGTAGGGAGTTAAGTTTGGGGCAGACTCATTTGTGCTGTGCGATCGCGAGCAATGGCCTGCGATCGCGGAGAAGGGGGAGAAGGGCCTAGTGCGATCGCGTGTGCCAGGGTGCGATCGCGTAGGGTGTTTGGGCGCGTGGGCTTGGCTAGCAAAATGCACTGTGCGATTGCGTACACATTTCTGCGATCGCGAGGAGGAAAGGGAGTGTGCCTTGCGATCGCGTGTCATCGACCGCGACCGCGGAGAGTAAATCCGCGACCTAAACCCTTTTTACACCATTTTTGTACGGACTGAGAGCTCTTGAGGCGCATTTTTAAGATGGAAATCAGTGTTCTCCATAGAGGTAAGTATTTTGATCATTAAAACTCAATTATGGGTGATTATAGAGCATAATATCAGTATTAAATTCATGGAAATCAGTAGAAAAAGGTGGGTTTAGGGCTTGAGATTATGAGACCTTTAGGGGTCGATTTGAGGGGTCAAACGAACTCCGATTTTGGTATTCTTTATATGTACGGACACTTGAGAGAACGAAGAACATTTTGGTATAAAAATTTCTGAGTTTCGGGACGCGGTCCCGGGGATCGAGTTTTGACCAAATTCGGAATTTTGAGCTAAATTCATTATTTTTCAATTGGAATTTATTCCTTGAGCATAATTTGATGATATAAATCTGAACTGGGTAGATTTGGAGCATAAGGAAGTTGATTCGAAAGGCAAACGCATTGCGAAGTAGTTTTCGGGCTAGTTTGAGGTAAGTAATGTCTTTAAATCCTATCCTGAGGGTATGAAACGCCGGACTATGCACCCTTTCGCGGGTTTTGGAATGCAAAGGTTGAAACTTTGGAGATATATTCCTTACTTAGGAGACTATTGAGTTGCGAAACGGCTTTTTAGAGCTTATTTCCAATAGTACTATATATACTTGATATGATTAGGGCTGTAAGTCATGTTTGGGGCCTAGTGCCGACTTGTTTACCCCTTGGGGGTTGTGTTTACTATATTTTCCTCACTGATATGTTATGATTTTACACTCAGTCTTCTCCTGTGAAATTGTTTTGACATTCTGAGTATTTTGATACTATTTATTGAAAAATGAAACACTGTTTTGGGTCGAGAACCCGGTATGGTTAAGGCCTAAGGAAAAATTGAGAGTGTCTGACTGAGTAAGGGTTTCAGGCCTATATTGTGAGGAGGCTTTCAGGCCTTATATGAGGGAGGCTCTCAAGCCTATATTGTGAGGAGGCTTTCAGGCCTTATACGAGGGAGGCTTTCAGGCCTTATGTTGTTATAGCGCTTGGGCTGTAAGAGCCCCTCCGGAGTCTGTACACACCCCCAGTGAGCGCAGGTACCTATTGAGTGATGATTATTGCCCGCGGGGCTGTTACTGAGTGATTGTAGGAATGCCTGATAAAGAAATTGTTACGAGAAATGATTATGGCCCGAGGGGCATTTTTATGAAGATTGTTACTGAGTTTTCAAACTATGATTTACTTCGTTTTAAAACTGGCTTTTATTTAAAGATTTACTGAGATATATTGAAGTAATACTTGTTTTCAAAGGATTTGTGGAAGCTTGGTTTTCAAACTTAGGTATTTTATGTATATTCATAGAGACTTGGTGTTTTTACTGGCTTTTGTGAATTGGTGCATCTGTGTTGTGTGTTATATATTTATCAGATTGTGATTTATTTTCATTACTACTGAGTTGACGTACTCATAAAGACTCCTTGTGACTCCGTGCACAGATTCGGGTACTGATTTGGAGCAGTAGTTGCCTTGTTCGTTTGCAGCAGCTTTACGGGATTTCGAGGTAGCTGTCCAGCGTCCACAACTTCTCCATTTCCCTTCTTTATTCAGTTTAGCATTTCATTCCTAGACTTTATTTAAGACATTAGCAGAGTTAGTTTTATTTCGTAGATGCTCGTGACCATGTTGACTCCAGTCTTGGGAGGTTTTGTTTAGGTTTTGTTTATACTATTATTGGGCCGCTAAGACTAAATTACATTATTCTATGCTTGGTTGCATGCTTATTATTAAATTGTGAACTCTTATAATTGAACAAATGGGTAGTAAAGTGATGGTTGGCTAGCCTAGTTTCACGATAGGCGTCATCACGGCCTGTTAGAATTTAGGGTCGTGACACTCACAATTACCTGTCAACCCACCATCTTAATCCTCGAACTCCACACATATAAAGATAATTCACATATTAATGTAAGTAGGTAACTCACAACCGGGTAGCATAAACATAGCAGATAAAACAGTAGAAAACACCACAAACATTTAACAATTGATATTATGTATGCATCAAGACAGATGTAGACTTACTGGTTGGGAGGTAAAACCTCCTGGCAGATGCCCATCCTAAACCTATTTGAAGTGAAGGATACCAAAGCAGAGAGAAAAAAGTATACACATTCTATATGTAGGCAAAATAACTCTTAGATGGCAAGATACCACTATTTTTGAAGATAACATTAATAGCCAAGGTGACTTGCCAATAGTAAAAGATGAGTTTGTTCATTAAGTCATCAGCAAAGTATTCAAATTACATATTATATTGATAAGGAGTATCCAAGTTTATATACCAACTGCATTTTAATAACTAAGTCCTCAATGACACAAATTAGACAAGCCATGAACTACAATATCAAGAATAAATATGTTTTCGCACAGCAGCAACACCAAATCTCACTCCTTGCATTGGGTTAACATATACACAGAAAGGTGAAAAGAAGTGTACAACAAAAACAAAAAAAGCCAAAAAAGAGGTTCCTGAAAAGGGACCTTAGCGTTCATTCTCATCATCTCCGCGGAAAAAATTTCTCTCACTTTACAGGAGGTTTTTGGAATGGATAAGGTCAAGAAAGCAGATGGTCATTTGACATCACCTGCAGCTTTTGTGGAAGGTGGAATTCAAGATTCCTGTGATGATTCTTTCAGCATTTGCCTCGAGGCTTTCGGCGAAAGCGATCCTTCTACGGTAACTAGCTGCAATCATGAGTTTCATCTCCAGTACGGTAACTAGCTAAAAGATCAGATGAGTCAAGAATTGTTTGAGGCTGTGGAACAAGAAAGGAACTTTAGAGTTAATGCGAAAAGAAATGCTACACTATTGCACCTTCATGTGCTTTGAGTGTGATGACCCAAAAGGTCATCCCTTGTTTTATAAGTTAATACGGTGTTCCAAGGCCTTGAGAACCTCCTTTTATCTCACTTCATTTTACGTGCGCAGCCCGGACGTATATCCGGGAAGCTTTTATATGAAAAACTGAGAAAAATGCTAAATTTGCCTATAAAATTGAATTTAAGTTGACTTCAGTCAATATTTTTGGTAAACGGACCCGGACCCATGATTTGACGGTCCCGGAGGGTCCGTAGGAAAATATGGGACTTGGGCGTATGCCCGGAATCGAATTCCGAGGTCCCAAGCCCGAGAAATAAATTTTTTGAAAACATTTGTTTTTCTGAAAATATTAGAGTTTTTGGAAATATGGTTATATTTGAAATTTATGATATCGGACCCGTATTTTGGTTCCGGAGCTCGGTACAGGTTCAATATGATATTCAAGTTGTGTCTGTAAAATTTGGTAAGAAACGGAGGTCGTTTAACGTGATTCGGACCCATAGTTGTGAAATTTGATACTTTTGAAGTTTTGAGAGTTTTCTTTGATTTCTATGCTAAATTCGTTGTTTAAGATGCTATTTTGGCGATTTGATCGCACGAGTAAGTCCGTAGGATATTTTTGAGGTTGTATGCATGTTTGGTTTGAAGTCCCGAGGGCTCGGGTGAGTTTCGGATAGGCGTCGGGGTGATTTGGAACTTAGAAAATCTGTTGTTGTGGGCTGTATTTTTTGTTTGAGTTTTTACTCTATGCGAACGCATGGCTCGTGAACGCACAGCTGGGTAAGGGTAACCCTGTGCGAACGCGGCCAAAGGCACGCGAACGCAATGAATAAATGCCCAGTCTTTTAAAAACAGTAACAAAAATGGGACTTCTTCAAAATATCATAACTCTTTCACTAAAACTCGAACTTGGGCGATTTTTGAGGAGGGATTTCACCACAAAACCATAGGTATGTGTTCTTTGACTCGTTTTCTTCTATTTCCATTAACATCCAATAGATTTCTAGGCCTAAATCATGTTCTTAAGGGTAGAAAATTGGGGATTTGGGTAGAGTTAGGGCTTTTTGAATAATTGAAATTTAGACCTCGTTTTGGGATTGGATTCCGAAACTAATTACATATTCAGGATCGTGGGTGAATGGGTGATCGGGTTTTGGTCCGAACCTTGCTTTTTGACCAAACGGGCCCGGGGTCGATTTTTGACTTTTTAGGAAGAATGATAGAAAATCTATAATTAAGCATTGGGGTTGAATTATTTAGCGTTTATTGATGTTATTAAGTTAATTATGTCTAGATACAAGTGAATTGGAGTCTAATCCAAAAGAGAAAACGGTAATCGAGTCTTGAGTTTGGTCGTGTAATTTGAGGTAAGTGTTTGGCTTAACCTTACCTTGAGGGATTATGTGTCGTGTCCTATTTGCTACGTCTTATTATCATGTTCAAAGTATAGGTGAGGTGACGAGTACTTATACGTTGTTGTCAAGCATGCACGTGAGTCAAATATTGTGAATTATGTGGTTTTTCATTAATTATTACCTGAGTTTCACCTTGTGGTTATTCATATTGGTGGAAATTCTTGATATTGATTAGTGTTGAGTATTGGTTTCAGTTGAGAAATTCTATGTGAAGTTATGTACTAAGTGAGATTGGTTATAGTTGTGTCCTTTGCTAGGATGGTATTGATTCTACTATGGTTCCCTTGCCGGGACGTTATGATTTTATTATTGTTGTTCCTATTGTTGATTTTCCTTGCAAGATTGTTGTTGTTGATATTGTTTGGGTGAGAAAGAGTGTAAAGTACGAAGGGTGATGCCGTGTATGATATAGTGAGAGAGTGTAAAAGCACGAAGAGTGATGCCGTGCAATATTATGATATTAAAAGTACGAAGGGTGATGTCGTGCCGTTTCTATTAATTCTTCGTGAGGATAAAAGTAAAATCATGAAGGGTGATGTCGTGCATTCGTATTTATTATTTGGTGAGGATGAGAGTAAAAGCACGAAAGGTGATGTCGTGCATTGTTTTCTTTGTGTTGTTATTTCCTGCTGCGTAAGTTGATATTTGAATTGTTGTCTTATTTCGTTATTTCCATTATTTGATATTTCTTCCCCTCAACATGTTCCCTTTTTCTTTGTACTTATTGTTCATTTCTTATTGTTATTATTTTTTCGTATATTGTTAAACTGCACAGGTTGTTTTGGTTATCGTGTCCTAGCCTCGTCACTACTTCGCCGAGGTTAGGATCAATACTTACTCAGTACATGGGGTCGGTTGTACTGATGCTACACTGTGCACATTTTTGTTGAGTAGATCCTGGTACAGGACCCCTTATTTGTAGTATTCGTAAATTGTCCGTGAAGTTGTGACAACAACATTCTGGGTTTAGTATTGTAAATTTCGAGATGTTATTCGGTCAAATTATTAGACTTTGCTTCATTTTGTATTTTCATTTCTGTTGGTTTTGTATTTTACCGTTATCTGATAATAATCAAAGGGTAAGGTAAATTATACATTCACGTTGGCCTTCCTAGCAAGTTCAACGTTAGGCGCCATCACGGTATCAGAGCACTAGGTTGCCTAGGTCGCAAAATTCACGGACAAGCTTGGTAGACTCTGAAGGATCGGTACGGAGACGTCTGTACTTATCCCCCAGAGGCTGCAGAGTTTAGGAATAACTTCACATTTATTCTTCTCTATCGTGCGATTTGAATTCTAAATGCTAACTGAATTTCTACTCTATTCACTCGCAGATGGCGAGAACACGTGCTTCTTCGTCTACTGATCATCAGCCCCAGTCTCCAGTTGCAGCTCCTACGAGGGGCCGAGGATGAGGCCGAGGTCGTGCTAGAGGCTGAGGTAGGGGCAGAGCTCAGCCTAGAGCAGCAACCCCAGTGGCAGAGCCTCAGGTAGTGTTTGCTAATGAGGTTCCTGCCCAGACAGTCTCGGTTGGACCAACTCCGGTTCATGAGGGAATCATTGTCACCCCGGTACTACGGGATGCTCTGGTCTGTCTAGTGGGCCTTATGGAGAGCGTTGCTCAGGCAGGTCTACTTCCTATAACACCAGTCGTCTCTCAGAAGGGGGGAGGATCCCAAACTCTCTCCACCCGCACACCGGAGCAGTTTACTTCTCAGTTCCAGACTCCAGCACCTCAGACAGCTGGGGTAGTCTAGCCAGGTATTGTGGCTAACGCAGGTGATGAGGCAGATATGACTGCTGATGCTTTATGGAGATTGGACCGGTTCACCAAGCTGTTTACTACTATTTTTAGCGGTGCACCTTCATAGGATCCCCAGGACTACTTGGATAGCTGCTATGAGGTTCTTCGGAACATGGGGATAGTAGAGACCAATGGGGTCGATTTTTCTACCTTCCGCCTTTCAGGTCCCGCCAAGGCTTGGTGGAGGAATTATTGCTTGACCAGACCAGCTGGATCACCGCCTTTGACTTGGGCTCAGTTCTCCGATTTGTTCTTGGAGAAGTTCCTTCCTGTCACCCAGAGAGAGGATTTCCGGAGGCAGTTTGAGCGTCTCCAGCAGGGTTCTATGTAGTCACATAGTATGAGACCAGATTCATCACTTTGGCCCGACATGCTATTATGATACTTCCCACTGACCGAGAAAAGGTGAGGAGGTTTATCGAGGGATTGTCTCAGCCGATTAGACTGTAGATGGCCAGAGAGACAGGGAGTGATATTTCCTTTCAGGATGCGGCCAATATGGTCAGGCGAGTCAAGATGGTTTTATCACATGGCAGTGGTCATGGTTCTGACAAGAGGCCTCGTCATTTTTTTGCCGGTTTAGTGGTGCCTAATCTAGAGGAAGGGATTCTTTTGGTAGAGGCCATCCTCATAGGCCATTTCAGTCAGCACTTCAGGTATCTCGCAGTGCTCCAAAGTATTCGCGGTTTCCACATGCCATATTCTGATCAGTTATCGTACAGTGCACCACCAGTTCCTATCAGTGCACCGCCGCTCTAGAGTTTTCAGAGTGGTTAGTCAGGTCGACAGGGACAGTTTCAAGGCCAGCAGTCTCAGCAACCGAGATCTTGTTATACATGTGGTGGCCCGTGGCACATTGCTAGATTTTTCTTCGAGCCTTGAGTGGTTCTCAGCACCAGGGTTCTCGTGCTATGATTCCCGCACCAGGTGCTCCACCACCCCCCTCAGCCAGCTAGGAGTGGAGGTCGAGGTGCTAGAGGTGGAGGACATACAGTTAGAGGTGGAGGCCAGGCTGCTAGAGGTAGAGGTCAGACAATAGTAGGCCGTCCCTCGGATGTTCAGATTGGTGGGGCCCAGCCCCGATGTTATGTTATTCCAGCCATACCTGAGGTTGAGGCCTTCGATGCAGTCATCACAGGTATGGTTTCAGTTTGCAGTATGGATGCTTCGATTTTATTTGATCCGGGGTCCACATTTTCCTACGTGTCATCATATTTGCTCCTTATTTGATTATGCCTCGTGATTCTCTGAGTACTCTTGTATATATGTCTACACCGGCGGGTTATTCTATTGTGGTAGATCGTGTCTACCATTCGTGTGTAGTGGTTATTGGGGGTCTTGAGACCAGCGTAGATCTTATACTCCTTGATATGGTATATTTCGATGTCATTTTGGGGATAGATTGGTGTTCGCCTTATCATGCTATTCTGGATTGTCATGCCAAGACCTTAACATTAGCATTGCCGGGAGTGCCTCGACTGGAGTGGAGAGGGACTCCTGGTCATTCTTCCAGGGTTATCTCATATATGAAGGCTCAACGCATGGTCGAGAAGGGGTGTTTGGCATATCTGGCATATGTTCATGATTCCAGTGTCGAGGTTCCTTTTATGGAGTCCGTGCCCATTGTCAGTGAGTTTCCAGAGGTGTTTCTTGCAGACCTGGCGGGTATGCCACCCGACAGGGATATTGACTTTTGCATTGATTTATCTCCGAGCACTCAACCCATTTCTATTCCGCCATATCGTATGGCCCCGCCAGAGTTGAAGGAGTTGAAAGAACAGTTGCAGGATTTGCTTGATAAAGGCTTTATTAGGCCTTATGTCTCGCCTTGGGGTGCGCCGGTGTTGTTTGTTAAGAAGAAGGAAGGGTCGATGAGAATGTGCATAGATTATCGGCAATTGAACAAGGTTACCATCAAGAATAAGTATCCATTGCCGAGGATTGATGATTTGTTTGATCAGCTTCAGGGTGCCAAGGTATTTTTGAAGATTGATTTGAGATCTAGCTACCATCAGTTGAGGATTAGGGCATTCGATGTCCCTAAGATATCTTTTCGCACTCGGTACGGGCATTATGAGTTCTTAGTGATGTCATTCGGGTTGACAAATGCCCCAGTTGCTTTTATGGACTTGATGAACCGAGTGTTCAGGCCTTATTTGGATTCGTTCATGATTGTATTCATTAATGATATTCTGATTTATTCCCGCAGCCGAGAGGAGCACGAGCAACACCTTCGAGTCGTCCTCCAGACTCTGAATAACAGTTTGTTGTATGCTAAGTTTTCAAAGTGTGAGTTCTGGTTGAGTTTAGTTGCATTTCTGGGTCATGTTGTATCAGCAGAGGGTATTCAGGTGGATCCCAAGAAGATTTCAGCAGTCAAGGATTGGCCTAGACCCACATCAGCTATAGAGATTCAGAGTTTCTTGGGCTTAGCAGGTTATTACCGTCAGTTTGTGGAGGGTTTTTCATCTATTGCAGCCCCGATGACCAGGTTGACTCAGAAGGGTGCCCAGTTCAGGTGGTCAGATGAGTGTGAGGCGAGCTTTCAGAAGCTCAAGACAGCCTTAACCACGACACTGGTGTTGGTTTTTCCCACAGGTTCAGGGCCATATACTGTGTATTGTGATGCTTCTCGGGTTGAACTTGGCGCAGTGTTGATGCAGGATGGCAAGGTTATAGCATATGCTTCACGTCAGTTGAAGGTCCACGAGAAGAATTATCTAGTTCATGATTTGGAGTTAGCAGCCATTGTCCACGCGCTGAAGATTTGGAGGCATTATCTATATGGCGTGTCATGCGAGGTGTTCACTGATCACAAGAGTTTGCAATATTTGTTCAAGCAGAAAGAGTTGAGTTTGAGGCATAGAAGATGGTTGGAGCTGTTGAAAGACTGTGACATCACCATCTTATATCATTCGGGGAAAGCCAATATGGTGGCCGATGCTTTGAGTAGGAAGTCAACCAGTATGGGTAGTCTTGCTTATATTCAGGTCGAAGAGAGACCACTTGCTTTGGATGTTCAGGATTTAGCCAACCGGTTCATGAGATTGGATGTTTCTGAGCCCGGCCGTGTTCTAGCTTATACAGTTGCTCGTTCCTCATTATTTGATCGTATTCGAGATCGGCAGTATGATGATCCTCATTTGTGTGTCCGTAGGGATACGGTGCGGAACGATGGTGCCAAGCAGGTTACGGTTGGTGATGATGGAGTTTTACGGATGCAGGGTCGTACTTGTGTGCCCAATGTGGATGGACTTCGTGAGTTGATATTAGAGGAGGCCCATAGTTCCCGATATTCCATTCATCGGGGCGCCGCAAAGATGTTTCAGGATTCGCGGCAACATTATTGGTGGAGGACGATGAAGAAGGATATTGTGGCATATGTAGCTCGGTGCTTGAATTGTCACCAGGTAAAGTACGAGCATCAGAGACCTGGTGGATTGATGCAGAAGATTGAGATTCTTGAGTGGAAGTGGGAGCGTATCACCATGGATTTCGTTGTTGGGCTTTCACGGACTTTGAGGAATTCTGATGCGGTATGGGTCATTGTGGATAGGCTGACCAAGTCAGTGCATTTCATTCCGATGGAATCTTCCTATTCTTCGGAGAGATTAGCGGAGATCTACATTAGGGAGATTGTTCGTCTTCATGGCGTGACCGTGTCCATTATTTCTGATCGAGGTCCGCAGTTTACCTCGCATTTCTGAAGGGCAGTTCAGCGTGAGTTGGGCATGCGGGTTGAGTTGAGCACAACGTTTCATCCTCAGACGGACGGGCACTCCGAGCGTACTATTTAGATTTTGGAGGATATGTTTCGAGCCTGTGTCCTTGACTTTGGAGGTTCTTGGGATTAGTTCTTGCCTTTAGATGAGTTCTCCTACAACAATAAAAACTATCAATCGAGCATTCAGATGGCTCCCTATGAGGCATTATATAGTAGGCAGTGTCGGTCGCCGATTAGGTGGTTTGAGCCGGGAGAGGCTAGGTTGCTGGGTACGGAGTTAGTGCATGATGCCTTGGATAATGAAAAAATCATTCAGGATAGACTTCGTACAACTCAGTCCAGGCAGAAGAGTTATGCCGACCGTAGAGTTCGTGACTTGGCATTCATGGTCGGAGAGAGGATGTTGCTTCGGGTGTCGCCCATGAAGGGCGTGATGAGATTCGGAAAGAAGGACAAGCTAAGCCCTAGGTACATTGGTTCGTTTGAGATCCTTGACAGAGTGGGAGAGGTGGCTTATAGACTTGCGTTGCCCCTGAATTTATCAACTGTGCACCCAGTGTTTCATGTATCTATGCTTCAGAAGTATGACGGCGATCCATCCCACGTGTTAGACTTCAGCAGTGTCTAGTTGGACAAGGATTTGATCTATGAGGAGGAGCCGTAGCCATATTAGCCCGACAAATTTGTCAGTTAAGATCGAAGAGTTATCCTTCGGTTCGTGTTTAGTGGAGGGGTGCAGGCAGCTACCTGGGAGTCCGAGTCCGATATGCGGAGCCGTTATCCCCATATTTTCCACGATTCAGGTACTTTGCTATGTCCGTTCGAGGACGAACGTTTGTTTTAGAGGTGGAGAATGTGATGACCCGAAAGGTCATCCCTTGTTTTATAAGTTAATACGGTGTTCCCAGGCCTTGAAAACCTCCTTTTATCTCACCTCATTTTGCGTACGCAGCCCGGGCGTATATCCGGGAAGCTTTTATATGGAAAACTGAGAAAAATGCTAAATTTGCCTTTAAAATTGAATTTAAGTTGACTTCGGTCAACATTTTGGATAAACGGAACCGGACCCGTAATTTGACGGTCCCGGAGGGTCTGTAGGAAAATATGGGACTTGGGCATATGCCCGAAATCGAATTCCGAGGTCCCAAGCCCGAGAAATAATTTTTTTGAAAAAAATTGTTTTTCTGAAAAGATAAGAATTTTTGGAAATTTGGTTATATTTGAAATTTATTGTATCGGGCCCGTATTTTGGTTCCGGAGCTCGGTACAGGTTCAATATGATATTTAAGTTGTATATGTAAAATTTGGTAAGAAACAGAGGTCGTTTAACGTGATTCGGACCCGTAGTTGTTAAATTTGATACTTTGGAAGTTTTGAGATTTTTCTTGGATTAATATACTAAATTCGTTGTTTAAGATGTTATTTTGGCGATTTGATCGCACGAGTAAGTCCGTAGGATGTTTTTGAGGTTGTGTGTGTGTTTGGTTTGGAGCCTCAAGGGCTGGGGTGAGTTTCAGATAAGCGTCGGGGTGATTTGTAACTTAGAAAATCTGCTGTTGTGGGCTGTATCTGGTGTCTGAGTTTTTACTCTATGCGAACGCCTGGTAACCCATGCGAATGCAATGAACAACAGGGAAGGGCCTGGGATTTACTCTATGCGAACGCATAGACTGGCTCGCGAATGCACAACTGGGAAAGGGCAACCCTGTGCGAACGCGGCTAGTACAGTGCAAACGCACTGCTTTAGGAGGGGAGTGGGGGTTAGGGTCCGTTACCCTGTGCGAACGCGACTTGTAGCTCGCGAATGTGAAGGTTAGGGGAGCCAAGCCTATGCGAACGCGACCTGTAGCTCGCGAACTCATAGGCCAGGGAAGTCAAGCCTATGCGAACGCGGCCAAATGCACGCGAACGCAATGAATAAATGCCCAGTCTATTAAAAACAGTAACAAAAATGGGACTTGTTCAAAATATCATAACTCTTTCACTAAAACTCGAACTTGAGCGATTTTTGAAGAGGGATTTCATCACAAAAACATAGGTATGTGTTCTTAGACTCGTTTTCTTCAATTTCCATTAACATCCATTAGATTTCTAGGCTTAAATCGTGTTCTTAAGGGTAGAAAATTGGGGATTTGGGTAGAGTTAGCGCTTTTTGAATAATTGGAATTTAGACCTCGTTTTGGGGTCGGATTCCGAAACTAATTACATATTCGGGCTCGTGGGTGGATGGGTGATCGGGTTTTGGTCCGAAACTCGCGTTTTGACCAAGCGGACCCGGGGTCGATTTTTGACGTTTTAGGAAGAATGATAGAAAACCTATAATTAAGCATTGGGATTGAATTATTTAGCGTGTATTGATGTTATTAAGTTAATTATGTCTAGATACAAGTGAATTGGAGTCTAATTCAAAAGGGAAAGCGGTAATCGAGGCTTGAGTTTGGTCGTGGAATTTGAGGTAAATGTTTGGCTTAACCTTAGCTTGAGGGAATAGGTGTCATGTCCTATTTTCTACGTGTTATTATCATGTTCAGCGTATAGGTGAGGTGATGAGTACCTATACGTTGGTGTCAAGCATGCCCGTGAGTCAAATATTGTGAATTATGTGGTTTTTCATTAATTATTACATGAGTTTCACCTTGTGGTTATTCATATTGGTGGAAATTCTTGATATTGACTAGTGTTGAGTATTGGTTTTAGTTGAGAAATTCTATATGAAGTTATGTACTAAGTGAGATTGGTTATAGTTGTGTCCCTTGCCGGGATGATATTGATTTTCCTTGCCAGATTGTTGTTGTTGATATTGTTTGGGTGAGGAAGAGTGTAAAGCACGAAGGGTAATGTCGTGTATGATATTGTGAGAGAGTGTTAAAGCACGAAGGGTGATGCCGTGCATTCGTATTTACTATTTGGTGAAGATGAGAGTAAAAGAACGAAGGGTGATGCCGTGCATTTTTTTCTTTGTGCTGCTATTTCCTGCTGCGTAAGTTGATATTTAAATTGTTGTCTTATTTCGTTATTTCCATTATTTGATATTTGTTCCCCTCAGCATATTCCCCTTTTCTTTGTACTTAGCTGTTCATTTCTTATTGTTATTATTTCTCCGTATATTATTAAACTGCACAGGTTGTTTTGGTTGTCGTGTCCTAGCCTCATCACTACTTCGCCGAGGTTAGGCTCGACACTTACTCAGTACATGGGGTCGGTTGTACTGATGCTACACTGTGCACATTTTTGTTGTACAGATCCTGGTACAGGACCCTACGAACCATAGAGCGAGGAGGCTGCATTCAGCCCACGTGGAGACACCGAGGTAGTCCTGCAGGTGTCCGCAGGCCTTGGCGTCCCTTTCTACTTCATTTGTATTTTGTTCTAGTTATTCCAGAAAAAGATGTATTTACTTTTGTTCAAACCCCTTATTTGTAGTTTTCGTAGATAGTCCATGAAGTTGTGACACCAACATTCTGGGTTTAGTATTGTAAATTACGAGATGTTATTCGGTGAAATTATTAGACTTTGCTTCATTTTGTATTTTCATTTCTGTTGGTTTTGTATTTCACCGTTATCTGATAAAAATTAAAGGGTAAGGTAAATTAAACATTCACGTTGGCTTGCCTAGCGGGTTCAACGTTAGGCGCCATCACGGTCCCGATGGTGGGAAATTCGGGTCGGTCACATTGAGATTTTGGATTACAACATTTACCTGTGGTTATTGATGATCCTGAACTTGAAGAACGCATTCCAGCATATGGTTGCTGCTGTTTCAATGGGAAGGGCTCACCATGCGGGTCGAAGGGAGGGCCCAAGAAATCGATCATCCACCAATGACCGTCCACAATTGTTTCATCCTAGTTCCTCTCCTACCGCTTCTGTTTCACCTTCTCCTGTGGGATTAAATTATGATCGTGCTACAACCACAATAGTCGATTCTTCTTTCCCCATTACCCCCGGTAATCGTGAATCAGCACGACATATGCCTCACCTTTCATCAGTTCAAAGTAATCAACTTTCTGCTTCATCATCTCGATCTGTTCTGAACCCAGCCACAATACAAGGAATATCTATTGGTGATAGACACTCTTCTAGTTCGTCTTTGACACCAAGCCAAGGGAAAGCTGGACCATCAGACCATCAGTCGTTCTCAGAGTCCTGGAAATCCGATTAAATTCTCTATCACTGAAATATAAAGAATCAATCTCAAAGAATACACAAGGGTGTAAGGGAAGATTGTTTCCTCGAAGCTCTTCAATGCCTGATGTTGGTAGGAGCGAGGCGAATGCTGGAATAGCTAGTCTATCTCGCCTGATAGAACACCTTGAAACTCGAGAAAATAGTAGAGCTGGTTCTGTTTCCGCAGTTACTACTTACTAATATAGTGTATTCTTCACACACACTCCTGAGAGACCATGGTAATATGGGTACTCATATTGGAAATGGATTGAACCGAAACTCAACAGCTTCTGCTGCAAGTTCAGCTTGGAATTAAGTCTTCTATTTAAGCATTTACCTGGCATTTGTCCTCAGCATTTCATATTTGAATGTTATAAACTTGCCAGAGTTCAACAACATAATGTAATGGATTTATATTTCAGGGTGGAGTAACATACTTTCAAGCACCTATTTTCAACTAGAAAGAATATGTCCCGTTAGGAATAAGAGTACTTCCTTCCAAAAATGAAGCACATCAAGAACCAATCTCCTGCATCCATGCATCATTGGAAACAAACTACTATTCCCATTAACGGAAGCTGAAGTCCGAAAAGAGGATTGGCAAAATGATATATGCAAACACTATAAATTTTCAGCGAGACAAGGATGGATAGGTAATTAACACCAATATACATGAAACTTTTAGACATAAATAATGACCATCCTGATAAATTCGGATTTAGGATCACTCAATTGGTTACTCATGATTCTCTAGCAACAAACACAATCTGTAATTTTGACGTGTTAGGAAATCCAACACTGCTGAAAAAATTAATATTATATTGCCTTTTCAAGATGTTGATAGAAGAATTTTAAAACTCAGGATCAAGAGAGATACACAAGCATATCTTAGAAGACTAAATAAATCAAGTGCAGTGTCTTCCACAATGCAAAATCCACATACACATTAACAAACTACAGATATAAGTCACCAAATAACTCACAAACATAACTACTTCTAACATTCAAAAGGATGTTATGTATCATCTCGACTCCAAAGTCATCTGCCTATCATATTCTCACTATAATAATTGGAAAAAATAGAAACTGAAGAATATTAATTCAATTACACATACCTCACTAATCACTTCATACACCAACTTCTTTGCAGCCTCAATCTGATCACTTGACCCATCAATTTGTACGGTCCTCTCTTGTGATGTATCACCAGGAGGCAAGTGCAAATGAATAATTTGAATCTTACCATATCCCTTTTCTTAAAAGACCATAGGTACCGGGGTGAACTATCCATCTCAATATCTAAAAAGCATAATTCTACTCTATTTAGAGTATTGCGGTACAATTCTTCAATACTAATTAAAACTCCTTAAATTCAGCTTTATGTCCGTAGAAATTAAAATATATTGAAGAAAACAGAAAATTTCCAAATGGGGGAACATTGAAAAAGATAACATACCAGTTAATACTCCTAAAAATTATCTGCTACAACAATATATTAATTCGGCCGAAACATACTTTGACGAGAAGGAGAACAGGAAAAATGAACAGATACAATAACAGTTAATAATCCAAAAATTCCTCTACTACCAGACAAATGCAAATTCAGAAAATTAAACATACCTTGCTAAAAAGGACAATAGAACCCTAAAGAATAATTCACTGGAGGCAAGCGGAGAACGCAAAATCGAGGTAATGAAAGGAGTCCTGGCTGTTCTTTTATTGTGGCCTGACGGTTTTCATTCTGCATTTTTGTCTCGAGGTCTTTTAGTTTTTTTTCCTGAGCACCGGGAGGTAGGGTTAGGAAAAACTGAGAGAAAAATTAGCGCTCCTTTTTTCTATTTACTTTAACGACCGGAGTTTATATTATTTAATGATTGAATTTGTAACGATCTGACCAGTCGTTTTGCGTTCTAGAATCCCATGCCCCTAAATGATACTTTCCGTACTTGCCTTTAGTGATTTATGACTTGAGGGGATGGTTAGTTCAGGATTCAGGAAAGTTGGGTGGAATTTGGAACACTTAGTTCCTTAAGGTTGGTCTTAACTGCCAAGTTTGCCTTTGGTCAACATTTCTAGTAAACGACTTCAGAATCGAGATTTGAAAGTTCTAGTAGGTTCGTATGATGATTTGGACTTGGGCGTATGTTCGGAACGAGTTTTGGATGACCCGAGAGCGTTTCAGCATCAAATAATTTCAAAAATTGAGGTTTGGGATGTGTTTTTGTGATATTGAGGTCCGAACAGAATTTCGAGACCGGGAAAAATTTCGTCATGTCATTTGTGACTTCTTCGCAAAATTTGGTGTCATTCCGAGTAGTATAGGTATGTTTCGGCAGGTTGAAAGTGAATTCAAGAACTTAAAGTTCATAAGTTGGATTTAGTTGGTTTTGGGATATGATTCTTAGATTTAATGTTGTTTCGGACATTCAGAAGATTCGAGTTAGTCCGTATTATGATTTAGAACTTGTTGGTATACTTGGACAGGGCCTCGGGGGCCCCGGATTCCATTCGGATGTCGCGCGAGGCAAGTTCAAGCTCTAAAAGAGCTGCTGGTACACCATATCTAGTTTGACCGCACCTGCGGTTGGCCAGCCGCAGGTGCGAGACCGCAGAAGCGGTCCCAGCCTCGCAGATGCGGCATTTTAGCGGATGCCAAGATTCCGCAGATGCAGTTCTTTTTCGCAGAAGTGGAGCCGCAGGTGCGGGCTCCCTTCCGCAGGTGCAACCCCTGCCCATTTTCCCCTTTCCGTAGATGCTGACATTGGTTCGCAGAAGTGAGACCGCAGTGCGTTCCACTCGCGCAAGTGCAAAAGTGCTGGAGGCAGTGAGGTCATTTTAAAAATGGGACTTAGACATTTTTGAGGGCATTTATTGTATCCTTGGGCGATTTAGGAGCTTCCAAAGGAGGGATTTCAACTTAGCACCTTGAGGTAATGTATTTCCTACTTAGTGTGAGTTATTACTTAGTTTTTGGGTAGATTAACACACAAAAATTAGTGAAAATCATGGGTTTTGAGCAAAACCTAGGGTTTTGATAAAATAGGATTTTGACCATGAAATTTGTTATGGAAACTAGTAAAAATCATATATTATTGATCCTTAGGTTATGGGTAACAACTTCCCTTGAAAATTTCCGGAATCCGAGCATGTGGTCCCGAGAGTGAATTTTTGGAATCTTGCAAAAACTATGTTGGATAGCCATCTAAATAGGAAATTGTGAACTTTCGAACATAGATTGACTAATTTATGTAATGTTTGGTTAGTTTCGAGTTGTTAGGCGATACATTCGGAGATTCAGACGCATTCTTGAATCGGGGAGTAGGCTTGAAACGAGGTAATTCACCTTTCTAACCTCGTAAGAGGGAACTTTCCCCTAGGTGAAATAACTGATTATGTAAATAACTTGTAGGAAGGGGGGGGGGGGGGGGGNGTCTGTGCGTAATGACTATTCTTGTTATGTCCGGTAGTTAGGTTTACACCATGCCTTGTGAACGTTTTTAATTGAGTTATATGTGTTAATTTACTCGAACAAAAGTTTATATTGATAACTTAAGAACTTAAAGGTTTCAATTAAATCCTTAGATTGAAAAGAAATGGATTAAGGAAATGTGTTATGCTTATGTGAAACCCATTCACAATTATATTCTGCGAGCGAGGTGATTTCTTCCACTACTCTCAGGGGAGCGGGTCGTTCGCCTCAGCAGGTTAATAGATGCATCTATGGTTCGCGCCGTTCGACCCTTCGGCAGTGCACATTTATTATTTTGTTGGATCGGGCCGTATGTCCTCGGCACACTATGCGCATGTTACCTGCTTGATATATTTCCGTGATTGTTAAACTGTTAAATGACCTGGAGAACAAATTAGTAACATATATGATAGGAATTTGACACATAAGTATACTTGTGGGAAGACTTGGCATTTCTTGTCTTTACTAATTATTCATAATTGTTATTCATGCTTAACCATACCTTTAAATATACTGTTTTGGCCCTAGTAAGTGTCAAGTCGACCTCTCGTCACTACTTCTTCGAGATTAAACTGGATACTTACTGGGTACATAATGTTTATGTACTCATGCTACGCTTTTGTACTTAATTGTACAGGTTCTGAGGCAGGTGCATCTGGTTATCATCCAGGAGCCCGTTCTTGACTTTCTCGAGGTCAGAGATTTCACGGTGAGTTGCTTCCCTTGGTGCCGTTCAGCAGCACGTTGGAGTCTTTCCCTTTCCTTTTGTTATTCTGTCTATACCATCTCAGTCAGTAGGATAGATGTATCATTTTGATTTCTTCTACTAGATGCCAGTAAACTTGTGACACTAGTTCCTGGCACACACACATTGGTAGACTATTCTTTTGAATATGTAACTATTTAAATTTAACTATTTGTTCATTGCAATTAAATTTGCCTATGATATTTTCTATCTTTACACGTATTGAGACAAAAACTTAAATATTATCAAAATGGTTTTTATAACACTAAATGGAACTCACTAGATGAACAGTACTGGCTTGCCTGACATCAGTGTTGGGCGCCATCACGACCTAGATTAGGATTTGGGTCGTGACAAAAAACAATTCCTCTCAATAATTTTAACCTAAAAATTGATTTTAACGACTGCAAAAAAGTGGGTCGCTATAAATGCACTTATAACGACTGGATCATATCCCTTCGTCAAACACTAGTCGTTAAAAGTCACATTTCTTGAAGTGTTTCTTGGTCACTTGGGTCCATCTTTATTTTGTGGTACCCGGAATAGGAATCGAGAAAACTCAACGTCTCATGCCCGGCCGTCACATCGATCATTTGGTCGATGTTAGGCAAAGGAAATGAATCCTTTGGACATGACTTGTTTAGGTTCTTATAATCTACACACATCCTAAGTTTGTTTCCCCTTTTTTGGCACGACCAATTCGTTAGCTAGCCAATCCGGGTATTTAACATCTCGAATGGAGCCTATTTTTAAAAGTTTATATACCTTGTCTTTGATGAATTTGTTTTTGATCTCGGACTACGACCTCCTCTTCTGTTTGACCGGACAAAATTTTGGATCCAAGCTTAATTTGTGAGTTGTCACCTCTGTGTAAATCCTTGTCATGTCTAAGTGGGACCAGACAAAACAATCAACATTAGCTTCAAGGAAATTAATAAGTTTTTTCCATTTCTCAAGAGTTAACCCTATGCCCATGTATACCTTTCTGTCCTGTAGGTGCTTCATCAGTATGACTTGCTCCAATTCCCCGATTGTTGATTTGGTGGTGTCAGGGTCACTAATTGCTATTTGGTTTCTATATCTTCGGCCAATCGCCTACCTTTTGTTATTGTGACCGGGGTCACCAAGATCACTTCCTCGACAATGACAATCTCCTTTGCGACCGGTTATTCCCCGTAGACCATTTTGATTCCGCCTGGGGTGGGAAACTCAACGCCTGATGTAAGGTCAAAGGCACCACTCTCATGCTAAAGACCCATAGCCTCCCGAACAAGTCATTGTATCTCATATCCCCCTCGATCACACAATATTTCATTTCCTAGGTTGTCCCGACAGTGTTTACTGGTAGGGTCATTTCACCCTTCGTCGTCTCCCACGCCATATTGAACCCGTTCAATACTCGTACTACCGATACTATTTGGTCCAATAATCCAAATTGTTCTACAACCCTCCATCGGATGATGTTGTCACGACCCAAATCGATAGGCCGCGAGGGGCACCCGGTACTTTACTCAACCGAGTACCAATGTAACATATCTTTCTTATTACATCATCATAGGTATGTGGTCCACAAGGGGCGCCATGAGATAATCAGAGTAAACATGAGGGAATACCCGACATAGAACGACCCAACCTGATATAGAAACTCATATTTGTGACAAACGGGCCTATAAGGCCCATGTGATCCATTATATACTTAACATATAGGCCGACATGGCCATACAAGTATCCGTATATATGGCATTTGTCTACAAGCCTCTAAGAGTACATACTTATCATAAAGGTGGGGATATGACCCCACCATACCAAACAATACACGTCTAAATCATACTGACCAAACAAGAAACTCTGGAGCAAATGGGGTGCACCAACATCTTCTCGCTGAGCTGATAGCCTACTACTTGGAGGACTCTCGACCTGTCTATCGGGACCTGTGGGCATGAAACGCAGCGTCCCCAGGAAAAAAGGATGTCAGTACAATTAATGTACCGAGTATGTAAGGAATGAAAATCAGTAAATAATAAACTATAGACACGAGAGAGACATGGAGTAAAAGACTCGACATGTATATTTAAATATCTCTGTGAATCAATTAATATTATAATGTCATGCATATGCGTATAAATGTCATACCACGCATGGGTATATGCGTTCATAAAATCATCAAGTCTCTGAGGGCATCCCATCATATCATTTCGGCTACTGTGGGCAAATCATCAGCATATACCAGTTGATCAGGTGGTGGTGCTTATATAACGCCGTAACCTTTTCCCATATCCCACATACATATAATATACATATATACGCGTATATAACGTCATCTGGTCATGGGTCAATGTACATGTATAAATGAATGCAATGCATGAGAAGTACGTCAATAAAATCTCTCGAATTTCATAAGACCATTATGCCTTTGACTAATATCATGAAGTAAACTTTTTCGACTTACGTATTTTCTGAGACACATGTACAGACGATAGAACAATAAGACATATGGGAATTAAGAACATAAACATCTCTAGCATATCTATGAATAGAGTCATTTATGGAAGTTGTACATTTGCTCGTTTCGTTTGTATCGTATGGATTATGCCAAAAAGAAAGAAGGGATAGCCTCAACATACCTGGAGTAGGAAAAAATCCGTATGGTATTCTTGAGAAGGATTGCACCGTACTCCCCTAGAGTTGCAAATTCTCGTTGTTATTACGTAGTGCAATTTCGTATAAATTTCTTTGCAAATCTAAGAAGCCGTCACTACAATAGCACGAGGTCTCATATGAACTTCAAAAATTCCCCTTACATATATTCCTTGTTTTTCCTTTCTGTATATTCCTTGTTATAAAAATGAATTTGATCATAATCTTGTTATGACGTTTGTTGAAGCTTTCATCCGTATCTTTGTACTTTCAAATATTGGAATTATGCATTTTCACTTTGTGAACTAAGAAAGGCCTTCTTAATTAGATATTTACACCCAAAAATGAGATATGGATATAGTAGTTCTACTACATCCTTAGGCATAAAATTGTTGGCAATTTGTTACCACACTTACATACCCTCACGTGTATAGTTGCCCCTTTATGATTATCCAACAAGTTTTACTTAAATATTTATCAACAAAGCCAATAATTAACCAATTACCGTATAATTAAGAATTATCTCAATTTACTCAAAATACTACTCACTTTTAATACACTTTATATACCTTACTATCATGACCATGTGGTGCCTTGTAGGGTAATAGTCCATAAATACCGGGTATTTTAGTTCGGGGTGTATTTTATCCCAAATTGTCAAACTTCGATGAAATTCATTTTCTTTGATTTTCTTGACCTCTCACCTTCACGAATTTACTCATTACTTGTTTGAAATAGCATAATGCTTGTAATTTCCAAATAATCTTGTCCTTGAATCTAAGGTCAAATATCTTACGAAAATTTCACGTATAATACTACAGGGTGTAATATCGTCCTACTATAATACTGCAGAGCGTAACATCATTGTAATGTAATACTGCAGGGTGTAACATCATCGTAATATAATATTGTGGGGCGTAACATCGTTGTAATGCTACGGGGTTTAACATCATTCCCCTTTTTGGAACATTCGTCCTCGAATGTGGACTGATGAACTTATCATTCTCATAACGCATAGATCTTGCGAATACTTTAATATTCTCCTTTCTATTTAGGCAAGTGTTCTTTGAATAAATCCAAAGTCCAGGGCATTCTTCCCTTTAAGCCTCTTTCTCACACCACGACTTGTAATCGAAATCCTTATAATCTCGTAGCTGTTTCTACCTTCCATCATGCACCTTGTACGACTCTAACTTTGTATGTGCGCCTATGCGACGCTTCTCTTCTCTTTCCTCAAGCTCTTAGCCATTCTCCAGGCCTCACTTTGTGAACATATACAAATTTATGTCAAGTTGTCCCTCTAGGCGTCATTAACTTTACTACATCTAAGTAGGCCATACTATACCATAACTCTTACTTCGATTTATCGTTACTAAGGTCTGCGACCAAACTCCAGGTTACTCTTGTTGCTTGTCCTATATGCATAAAGCTAAGTCTTTTAACGCTTCTTCATTACTGTTCATCTTAAGATTTATGTCCAAATCTCATCTCGTACTTTGTATCTTTTACCATCCATTGTCGATTCACCTCAATGTTGATCTATAATCTTCCATTAATAACTTGAAACTTCTTACTTAATACATAGCCACTAGGGCTTATGTTGCATCAAGGAATATTTGAAGTGATTTTTCTGATCCACTTAGGGCGATATTGTACTTCAATAATCGTATTTTATAGCATCCCAATGTGATTCACATTACATGGGTATTTTAATTCTGTACAATTCATGGAATCCTCTTCAAATCATTACTCAATCGAATGCCCGAACATCATCCTTTATCTATCATTGTTACATCCTCATTCTACTACCAGGGCAACATTTCACATGTGCCACTAGTCCTAGACTCCTTTGAGTTCATTCAGGCTATATTGAGCTTTCTATTTCTATAACTTAGAGAAACCATTAGCTCTCTTATTTTCACGGGCTTAATCTCGAAGACTTATCCATTTTCGTCATCTTCTCACTTGCCTTTTCTTATCCTCACTCTTGTCTTCCTAAAGCCTTGTCGATCTACCATACTTTAGCTTGCGACCTAACCATATCTATTTATACTACTTGCAACCTTCCTTCAACTTGCTTGCCCCATAGATTTCCTTATGTTATTCTGGAACATCAAGCGAGATATCACATCGTCTCTAACTCTTCTTTTCTCTTCCAAATAGGCCTCTCAATACCTAGAGACCATAGGCTGGAGAATAAACCATTGATGACACCGCTATCATTCATGGATATTGAATCCCCAGGCTTTCTATCCGAAGTATGGACTATTCACAACCTTCTGCATTTGAGTATCTTGTACGTTGCTCACCTTTACCTTACTTTCCTTAAAATATCATATCATATATTCTATCTCTTTTATAACCTCCCTTCCACATTGGTATGATTCACATCCACAACTTGAAGCTTTATTATAATACTACAATCCGGTGGGAGCTTCATATTGACTTCTTATGAGGCGGTTACTTTTCTAACTGGCTTTATCATAGAGCCGTTATATACTATGGTTGTTGTACTATCTCTCTTGTACCTATGATATTAAGGGTGATCCTGCAATGTTCTCGATCACGATTTTTTAAAATTTCCTAGGTCCAATAATCAGACTTCTGATTTACTTAGTTGATGTAACTCTTTAGTTTCCTCTTCCCTCTGATCAACCTTTGTGTAGGCTTAAGCTATCTTTCGATATGCAGCTCATGGTATTAGTTATTACTTTAGCCCTTCACGGACGCTATGGAATATCCAGGATACATTCTTATAACAATTCAATCCTTTGTCTATGACGTGGACTAAATTCTTTCTTATAACTTATACCGGAGTCTTCTACAACTGTATGATTGTCAACATATATGTATACTCCAAAATCGCAAGTGCATTCATATCGTAACTAACTCTGGATCATTGATCGAATAATTCTTTTCATTCCTTCTCAACTTTCTTTAAACGTAAGCTATTAATTTTCCTGATCTTTCTGCCCCCCATTGCGTGCATACATAGCTTATCTTCGTTCCCACGCTTGCCAGAATTTCGTGTAACTCATATGATCCGAAATATTACTTTTGACCTTGCTTCCCATTCATTAACCATGGTAGCTGCCACTTTCCTATAGAGTGTATACAATGTTGTTGTAACGACCCGACCGACCGTTTTGAGATCTAGCGCGTCGTTCGGTAGTGTGAGTACATAAGCAGCTTCGTTTAAGGTATTATGACTCGTAGGCGTGGTCGGAGTTGAATTTTGGGAAGTTCGAAGTCAAATTGGAAAGAAAATTTTCATTTCGGAAGCCTTAAGTTTGAAGAATTGACTAAGATTGGAATTTTTAGTAAACGACCTCGAAATTAGGATTTGAAGGTTTCGGCGGGTTCGTATGATGATTTCAGACTTGGGTGTATGTTCGGATCAGGTTTTGGATAACCCGGGAGCGTTTCGGTATATATTGTGGAAGTTAGAATTTTAGAAGGAATTTTATAAGTCTGGGTTGTAAGGCATTTCAGTGATATAGATGTCCGTTTGGGATTCCGAGTCTGGGAATAGCTCTGTAAGGTGATTCTGAAGTTGGGAGCGCAATTGGAAGTGAATTCGGATGTCCGTAGGTTATTTTGAAGTCATTTGGCTAAAGATAGAAATTTGAAGGTTTTTGAGAAATTCGACCGGAATTGGAAATTTTGATATCTAGGTCGGAATGCTATTCCGAAAGTTGGAGCAGGTCCGTAATGTTAAATGTGACTTTCTTGCAAAATTTGAAGTCAATCGGACGTGATTTGATAGGTTTCGGCAACGAATGTAGAAGTTTCAAGTTCTAAAGTTCATTAAGCTTGAATTGGGGTGCGGTTCACGATTTCGACGTTGTTTGATGTGATTTGAGGCCTCGAGCGAGTTTGTATCATGTTTTGGGATATGTTGGTATAATTGTTTAAGGTCCCGAGGGCCTCGGGTGGATTTCGGAAGGTTAACAGAATGGATTTCGGGCCAAAATAGTTGCTGGAAATTTCTGCTGCAAATTTGTTTTGGACAGCAAGTGATGCATCGAAGAGCTAACTTTGGAAGCATATATATCCAAATATATATGAAATCTGAAAATTTGCAAAACATAAACATTGTATCTCTTGCATTCTAGTTTCCGGAAAGTTAAACCATTCATGATTTGAACATTTGATCAGAACGTTATGATAGATTGAAGATGGTTGGTGAAGCGGTTTTGACAGAATTTTCAGATGCATGAAGCCGACTTTAGAAGCTCATATCTCGGAATATATAAAGAGTTATATGGTTTACAACGTATCAAATGAAAGATCTGTGAGTCTAGTTTCTAAAACTTTATGCCGTTTGTCATTTGGATATTTCTACAAGGCGTTATTGGCATTTTAATAGAAGGTGTACATCGGGGGAAAATTGTAATATGATGTACAACCTGCACAGTGCAAGGTACAACTCGATGAAGCACCTGGGAAGATTGTTTTAAAAACAAGTTTTGGTCCATTTCTTTCATTTCTTTCATTTGGCTTGGACGATTTTGGAGAGCTCAAGGAGAGATTTTCACCAAGCAACACTAGGTAAGTGATTTCTTCCTATGTTTGAGTTAAATATGTGATCTTACATGGATTTAGACATGG
This sequence comes from Nicotiana undulata, assembly GCA_005239495.1. Taxonomy (NCBI): domain Eukaryota; kingdom Viridiplantae; phylum Streptophyta; class Magnoliopsida; order Solanales; family Solanaceae; genus Nicotiana; species Nicotiana undulata. The sequence goes on from ML291948.1 coordinate 79,865, forward strand.
AAATTAGTATAAATTTGGGATTTTTGGGGAAGACCTAGAATTTGGAATTTTAGAATTTTACCATGAATTTGAGCATGAAAATTAGAGCAAATTGTATATTTGAGTTAGTAAAGCTATGGGTGGAATTTATCTTCGAGAAATTTCGGAATCCGGGCACGTGGGCCCGAGGGCATTTTGGTCAACTTTTCGAGCGGAGTTGGGAGCTTATGTAATTTGAATTTTTACAAGTATTAGAGTGAATTTTTATTGGTTTGCCCATTATTTGAATAGTTTTGGGGCGTTGTGCATCAATTGGAGTCATCGGAAGGGCTTGGAAGCCGGTTATGGAATTTCGGAGCGAGGTAAGTTTCCGTTCTAACTTTGTGAGGGGGAATTGTCCCCATAGGGGAACTAATTTAATGAGTGCTACTATTTATGGGGGCTACGTACGTACGATGTGATGGGAGTCCGTGCGTAGCTACTATTATGCTTATGTCCGGGTAGCCTAGGACCCACTAGCATGCTTTACCATCTGTACTTGTAACTTTGTTGGTAAAACGAGACTGTCTAATATCATTGAATTAGTAAATTAATATTTAGGAAGGTTAAACTTCATTATCCTAATCATCTAAAAAGAGAATTTATCCTTTCCTTGGCTAAATATTTCTTGATGAGTTCCTGATGTATTACTGGAATGTGTGTATCTATATGGGTACCCGAGTCGCAGGTATGATTCGCGAGCGGGGTAACTCTATTATTTATATGTGACCGCTTCACAATATATATATTCCGCGAGCAGAGTGATTCTTTCCACTACGCTCATGGGAGCGGGTCGTACGCCACGGCGGAATAGATGCATCTATGGTTCGAGCCGTTCGACCCTTCGGCAGTGCATATTTTATTATTGTTGGTTCAGGCTGTTCGACCCTCGGCATTTCCTACGCATGATATATACATATTATATACCATCTGTGAATTGAACTGTTAAATTGTCTTATGGACATAAATTGCTAAATGAAATGACGGAAACCAGAGAATTTATAAATTTATGAAAATAATTGATCTTTCCTGTCATTATTTGTCATTCGATGTTAATAACCATGTTGATATTCTTCATCTATGATATTGTATTGACCTCTAGCAAGTGTCAAAATCGACCTCTCGTCACTACCTCTCCGAGGTTAGGCGGGATACTTACTGAGTACACGTTGTTTTCGTACTCATGCTACATTTGCTGTGCATTTTTATTGCCTAGGTACATTCATAGCTAGTGGCCCTGCTCGACACGGCGATGTGGCTGACTTGGAGACTTAGACGAGATGCACCATCCGGAGACGACCCGCAGCCGACAGAGTCTCCCTCATATTGTATTTATTTTCATTTTAAATTCCTTGTCCAATTTGTACTCCGGACAAGCTTTGTAGTATTTGTAAAATTCTTAGAATTTGCTCATGCACTTGTGACACTGGGTTCTGGGATGTATTTTATTAAAATGGAATATTAAGCCATCGTATTTACTTAGCGGATTTTATTCAGTTATTATGTAATAAAGTGAAAAGTAATGATTTTAAAAATGCTAACATAGGAATTTAACTTAACCAATTAATGATTGGCTTGCCTGACAGTAGTGTCCGGCGCCATCACGACCTTATGGATATTGGGTCATGACAGTTGTAGTGTGACTTCTTTTTACACGGCCATTTTTTCCTTCGACTTACCATGTTTAGGTTGATGCTTTCTTCCTTATTTCCTCAGCTAGTCTTTTATTGTAATACTTAGGGTGGAATTCTCTTTTATTTCCGTAATAATCATATGGTACCTTTAACTACCCCAACTCCATTTTGAATATTTCTCAAGGATCACGATGTCATATCTGCGAAGATAAATTCACTATATTGGGTTTTACTATGTTTATCTTGCACGATCTGCTTATTCGTTTGTAACCTCCTGTCTAGCCATAATTAGTCTCTTCCGAAATCAACTACCAACAATTCGTTGGCCCATTCTCATATCAATATTCCACGTAATCTTTCCTGGGTTATTTCCTTTGTCTTAACTTACCTTTTACACTGACCCCTTATTTATCAATAACATCCTGGGCAGGAACCCTTACTTCCTTTCCTTGATGTCGTGTTTGCATAATATTCTCGAATCATAGCATATCTGTAGGATTTGAATAAGTGCAATCTCATCCCTTTTTCATTTTTATCGCATTCTTCCTTTACCATTCCATAATTACTAGAACCCCTTAATTTGACTTAAAGCCACATCACTCCATATCCCCCCCCCCCTTTAGGGGAGTACTAAGATTTAGAGCTATGACAATCTACCTATAGATGTTTTACTTTTTAATCTTTGGCGTGTTTTCACATCATCGATGACCCTTACTTGCCTTGCAGAAATCCTTCTGTACCAAGGATAACTAAATTCCTTACTCACGAGAGTGACACTTAGTGTAACTAGCACACATAGTCCCTTAAGCTTAACTTTTCTCACATTGCTTGCTTTAGGAAAGCGTCTTCCTGAATAACGTTTAAAGTTTATTCTTCTGTCGCCAATTCTATTATCGCCAGAACGCAATCTCTAAAATTCTCTTGATGTCGACTATTATCAAATCACTCAGTCCCTAGTTCATGTTTAGTTTATCTCATTCGCCAGTCCATAGTGATTTCTATTACTCTGGGATCTAACTTTTCCTTCTTCTAATCACTTAGAGTCACGAACTTATTTGTCGAAATGAGGATATGACTTTGTGGTCTATACTCTTTTGCTGTCTCAAGGCCTCTCACCTATCATCTTTTCCTTTCCTTCACTATAGATTCTGTAATGCTGTCATTTGTTTATCTACCGTTGTCATCCATGTATCAAAACTTACTCATAACGCTTCATTAACTCTCTTCTTATTTCCCTGCTAACATTCCTTTCTATCACTTTATTCAGAAAACATCAACAAGACATTCTTTTGCTTGTAGCTCCCCTTTGCTCGATCCACTGGCTCTTTATCAAGAGGCTTACACATCTTAGTAGACACATGATCTGCTGATGACCTTACATTTGCTCATCATAAGCATCACGCAAAATCGAGTTCCTCAGACTCAACTCTTCCACACCCACATGCAATCTTTTCCCAACCGTCTTTCTTGATGTAGGTATCGTTGTATTACAAATATAATAGAATTTACGAATTTTAATTTTTATGACTGAGCTCTACCACACGATCTAGAGTAAGAAGAAAGAGTGACAGTCCTAAATTCCCTGTATCCTCCTGCTTATAAGTGTGGTGCACGACACGCCCATAAACAAGATTCTACTAGACACGGCTTGTAGACTCCCTAGGACGGAATTCCTCTGATACCTCTTTTGTCACGACCCAAACCGATGGGCCGCGACGGGCACCCGGTGCTTTACTCAACCGAGTACCAAATTAACATATCTTTCTTATTACATCATCATAGGTAAGTGACCCACAAGGGGCTTCATGAGATAATCAGAGTAAACATAAGGGAATACCCGACATAGAACAACCCAACCTGATATAGACGTCTAAATCATACTGACCAAACAAGCAACTCCGGAGAAAATGGAGCGCACCAAAATTTTCCCGCTGAGCTTATAGCCTACTTGGAGGACTCTCGACCTGTCTATCAGGAACTGCAGGCATAAAATGCAGCGTCCCCAGGAAAAAGGGACGTCAACACAAATAATGTACCGAGTATGTAAGAAATGAAAATCAGTAAATAATAGATAATAGACATGAGAGAGACATGGAGTAAAATACTCGACATGTATATTTGAATATCTCTGTGAATCATTTAATATTATAATTTCATGCATATGCGTATAAATGTCATACCATGCATGTGTATATGCGTTCATAACATCATCAAGCCTCTAAGGACATCCCATCATATCATTTCGGCTACTTTGAGAAAATCATCAACGTATACCAGCTGATCAAGTGGTGGTGTGTATATAACGACGTAACCTTTTCCCATATCCCATATACATATAATATACATATATATGCATATATAACACCATCTGTTCGTGGGTCAATCTACATGTATAAATGAATGCAATACATAAGAAGTACGTTAATAAAATCTCTCGGAATGTCATAAGACCATTATGCCTTTGACTAATATCATGAAGTAAACTTTTTCAACTTATGTATTTTCTGAGACCCATGAATATACGATAGAACAATAAGACATATGGGAATCAAGAATAGAAACATCTCTAGCATTTCTATGGATAAAGTCATTTATGGAAGTTGTGCACTTGCTCGTTTCGTTTGAATCGTATGGATCATGCCAAAAATAAAGAAGGGATAGCCTTAACATACCTAGAGTAGGGAAAAATTCGTATGGTATTCTTGAAAAAGATTGCATCATACTCCCCTAGAGTTGTAAAATCCCGTTGTTATTACGTAGTGCAATTTCCTATGAGTTGCAAAATCTTGTCCTTGAATCTAAGGTCAATTATCTTATGACAATTTCACGTATAATACTACAGGGTGTAACATCGTCGTAATATAATGTTGCGGAGCGTAACATCGTCGTAATGTAATATTGCAGGGCATAAACTCATCGTAATATAATACTGCGGGGCGTAACATCGTCGTAATGTAATACAGCAGGGCGTAACAACATCGTAATATAATATTCTGGGGCGTAACATCGTCGTAATGCTACGGGGTTTAACAGATGTTGGCCGAGTTACCTGGATCAATTAACACATACTGAACTCAAGATTTATTAATAAGTACGGATATTATCAGTGCATCATTATGAGGTTGAATGATTCCCTCGGCGTCCTCGTCACTGAACGAGATGGACCCCTCCGAGACGTAGTCCCTAGTGTGTTTTTCTCTTGTGATAGAAACTTTGGTGCGCTTTATCATTGGCCCTTGCGAGACGTTTCTTTGTAGGTAGTATAGTAATTACCCCTTGGTTTTTCTTTGTGTCGCAGTTCTTTTCCAATGGTTTTGTTTGAACCGATACAATTAGTTTTTCTTTTGTTTTTGGAGTAGGAACCCTTGTGCTGTTATTGAAATTGAAGCAATTTCTCTTGAATTTATATGCCTTGAGAATAGTGAGTACTTTGGTTGTGACACTTAGGCTCAGTTTTTAATTATTGTATAAGTACCTTAAATTGTATGATCTTAACTTTGCTTAACTACTTTGACTAGAGTGTCTTGATGAGTCCAATCCTCAATGAGTTATGTTCCATGTGTCTCTAAAGTTTTGTGTTATTTTGTGCATTGCATTTGATGCCAAGAACTTTCCCCGTGTGTTTACAAAGCGAAATAGTAGTTTTGTTCAATCTTGGAAGTGATATAGGCGTTTCCGTGTTGAGCCATATATATATATAACTTTTTTTCGTGTTTACTCGCCTAATTGTTATGTATAGTTAATCTTTTGATCATGTAATGCTGTTTCTTAAACCACATTACTAGCCTTACCCATTTGTTTGAATTAACCATCTATTTGAACCTTAACACCTCTCATGAGAACTTGAATTATTATGAACTTGGTAAAATTTGAAGTATGCGGTGGTTGGTTTGGTTTCTGAGAGGAACTAATGAAATAAGGAAAAAAGTGCACTATTTTGAATAAGTAAGAGCCACTTGAATTGAAAAAAGGAAAAAATAGTTGTATTATTGTGAAAAATATTCGTTTATAGTGGTAACTCTTGATGTAATTGTGCTTAAATAAGTAGGGAGTTAATATATATTAATGTGAAGGTGGAGTTATGGTTTGACATAAGTGTGGGGTTGTAAATGTTAAAATGTATGTATTAAAGTGCTAAGGGAGGTGTAATAACTCTTATATCTAAATGTATCCTACCCGTCCAACAGCTACATTACAACCAATTAAAATCCTACTTGATCCTAGACTGAATGAGCTCGATTAGTGGAGTAGTACACTACGGGTAAGCCTGTGGTACGTCTTCTGTTGCACATGAATTTTGATTATGAGAGTTAGTCACTTCTTTATATCTTGAGTTCCTAATTGCTCTTAAATTTTATTGTATGTGTAATTACTCTCTTTTGTTGTGTGAGGGCACTTGATTCATGAGGGAAAGGTTATGTCATTGACCTCTATTTTAGTGTAAGTGAGTGAGTTGTGAATAATGCGTGGTAACTGTGAGTCTACTCTTGAGGTGAAGATGTTACACTTTTGTGCTTAGTCCATTTCAAATATTCTTGGTGTGATGAGTTAGGAGAACTGTTTAAAAAGGTCGTGTCTATATAAAGTGTAGTTTGATTGCTCGAGGACGAGCAATGGTTTAAGTGTGGGGTGTTGATGGTGGGCTATAATCTCGTAATTTAGTTACTTATTTGTAACCACCCGATCCGTCGTTTTGAGAGTTAGCAACCTGATCCCCTGATAACTGCTTTGCCCACGTTTGTATCTGCTTATGGAACTTGTCAGAATAATTAGTTGCGAATTTCGGAGAGTTTTTGGGCACATAGTCCCTATATGTGAATTTAAGCTTTAGAAATCAGACCGTAGTTGGAACTGTCTGAAGACGAATCCAGAATGGAATTTTGTCAACTCCGTTGGCTACATTGGGTGATTTCGGGGTTAGGAGCGTGTCCAGAATGTGTTTTTGAGGTCTGTAGTAGATTTAGGCTTGAATTGGCGAAAGTTAGAATTTCGGCGATTTCGGTCGATAGGTGAAAATTTGATATCGGGCTCGGAATGGAATTCTAAGAGTGGTTGTAGGTCCGTAGTGCCATTTATGACCTGTGTGTAAACTTTGAGGTCATTCGGATTAGTTTTTTCGTGTTTCGGCATCAGTTGTGGATTTTGGAAATTTCATAAGTCCTTAGGCTTGAATCCATGCATAAATTGTGATTTGGGTGTTATGTGATGTGTTTTGAAGGTTCGACTAAGTTTGGATGAGGCACTAGGACTGGTTGGTAGTTTTGGTTGAGGTCCCGGGGGCCTCGGGGATGTTTCGGATGCTCAATGGGATGGTTTGAACTTAAAAACCAGCTGAAGCACTGCTGGTTCTGGTGTTTCGCACCTGCGGAAGGGGATCCGCAGGTGCGGATGGGAGCTTCGCAGTTGCGGACTTGACCAAGATTAGCCAGGCTCGCAGGTGCGGTCGAGGTTTCGCAGATGCGGCCCAATGACCGCAGGTGCGGCTCCAACCCACTTAATGAAATTCCGCACCTACCATGTATTTTCTGCAGGTGCGGGACTGCAGGTGCAGTCCAATGGGGCGCAGGTGCGGGATCGCTGGGCAGTCAATACCAAATTCGAGGGTTTGAAATTCATATTTCCTAAAAATGATTTGGAGCTCGGGATTAGGCGATTTTGAGTGGGTTTTTAAGAGAAGACTCATAGGTAACGATTCCTAATTCTATTCACTTGTATATCATTAATCCATAGAAATTTCTTCAATCTAATCAAGGAATTTGGGTGAAAAATTATGAAAATGGGATGATAGTTCCCCAAGTAGAAATATGAGAATTTATTGAGATTTTGACGTTGGATTTTGATGATTCTTGTTCGAGTGAGTTCGTGAGTGAATGGGTGTTCTAAATTTGTAACTTTCACTCGATTCCGAGACGTGGGCCCGGGGAACTTTTTGGGAAATTTTCCTAAATCCACGTATTGGCTTTGAACTAATTAGCTAGATTGATTTTTTAAAGTGATATTTACATGATTCAATTGATTTGAATAGATTTGGGCCAATTGGAGTCGGGTACTCGTGGCAAGAGCGTGATTTCGAGTTGAGTAAAGCAGTTGAGGTAAGTGGCTTGCCTAACCCTATGTTGGGGACCTTCCACTAGGTTGTTTTTGATAAAATTGTTGTGTGGGAGCTATGTAAGTGAGGTGACGAGTACGTACACAGGCCATTCTTGTAAAAATCCCACTTTTGTTCAAAAATTATACGGTGCCTTGTACTTCTATTGCATCATTTCTACGTGTTAATTGTGCATCTTAGGTTGGGGAAGCATGCCTGTTGTTTTCATATTAAATTGCTTAATTAACACTCTATGCGCCATGTTTAGCTAGTTTCCCCTGCTTTCCTACTTGTATCTTGACGTACTGTTAGAATTTGGCATTTACTTCTCGCTGCATATTTAAATTGGGGACTACAGACGTATTCTGGGAGATCCCCCCTGTACTGAATATTTAAATTGGGGACTACAGACGTATTCTGGGAGATCCCCCCAGCACTGCATATTTAAATTTAGGACTACAGACGTACTCTAGAAGATCCCCCTGTACTGTATGATTATATTTGGAGCTACGTGACGGTATCCCGGGAGTTTCCACTGTGAGGTACGTTATGCTGAGCCGAGAGCTCCATTTGTTTGTTTAATTCAGATTATTCATTTGAACTGTTTACTTTAGAACTTATTTCCTTCCGCACTATTTAAACTGTTTAAAAATTTACAAATCAAGTAGAGCCTTAACCTGACCTCGTCACTACTTGACTAGGGTTAGGCTTGGCACTTACTGGGTACCGAACGTGGTGTACACATGCCCTTTCCTGCACATGTTTTTCGTGTGCAGATCCAGGTTCCAGTTCTCAGTTCCGTGGCTAGAGGTCGTCGTAGCTGCTTAAGGAGACCATAAGGTAATTCTACCGCGTCCGCAGAATCCTCCGAGTCACCTTCCATTCCAGTTTAGATAGAGACTTTAATGTATTTCTTTCTCATTGTATAGATCTATTATGGTATAGAGCTTGTGACTTAAAAGTGACATTCCAGGTTTTGGGAAAGATTTGCTTGTACATGCCGGGTGGCGGTGGTTACCTAGTAGATTTACTTTACCCTGTCTTTACTTATCATTTTGTTTATTATTTTCCGCAAATTTAGGCTTACCTAGTCGTAGAGACTAGGTGCCTTGACGATACCTTTTCGGAGGGGTAAATCAGGTCGTGACATTATTACACTCTAATTTATTGTACTTTAATTTGGTTTGAGCTTTAATCACTAGTGTATTCCATTAATTACGTGTTTTAATTCTTGTAGGAGTGTTTCCGAGCTATATAGATGTTATGGATCTAATTCAAGCCATTAGGAGCTTTGAAGTCTGAGTAAAAGCCCAAAAGATTAAGACGAAAAAGTGTTCGGGGATCGAGTACCGCGTATTTATATAAAAAGTGAAAGAAAATGCCCAAAGCCAAAGAATGCCCTATTACGACTTGTTGGAAGACGCGCAACATGAAGCCAAAATTCTCTAAGTTAAGGAAATTAATCCTCCAATGTGAGACATGCAAGTGACGTGTGAAACATTGAAGCAGCTGCCCTATACATCATTACGCAAGACAAAGTAGTAGATGAATTGAAATTGGCAAATTTTCTGGAAATGGCCACTAAAGTGCCGCATCGTGTGACGCCTGCCGTGCAGAGGCTGCCCATTGTTGTGAGTTTTGGGTAGGCTACCGAGTGGCTAGACTTAGAGAAAAATTTCACAGCAAAAATCTGGTGTTGGCAGCCCTCTGATCTCGCATTTGCGAGATAAGACTTCGCAAATGCGAAGTCCTGGCCAGCCTCAGATCTCACAAATGCGAGACACTGGTCACAAATGCGAGACTTCAATATGTCGCAAATGCGACAAAATTCATCACATTTGCGATGACTGCTCAAGTTCGAAGGGTTCGCAAATGCGATAACTGCAAGCTATTTATTGGTATTTTAGACGGGGTTTTCACCTCTTTTCCAATTCCCTCAAACCCTAGACCTCCATAGACGGTTTTCCAAAGACCCAAACTTCTCCAAATCATTGGTAAGTGATCTTTAACTAATTTCTTTCAGTCTTTAACATTTTTAAACAAGATTTCAACTTAGAATTTAGAGTTTTCATGGTGAAAATTTGCGATTTTGGGTAGAACTTAGGGATTTTAAAATTTGGGGATTAAGACTTCAAATTGAGGTCGGATTCCGAAGCAAATTGTATATCCAGACTCGGGGGAGAATGGGTAAACGTGTTTTGGTCCGAACCTCGAGTTTAGACCAAGCGGTCCCGAGGTCGATTTTTGTAATTTGATAAGAAAACATAGGAAAGCCATAGTTTCTCAATAAAGTTGATTCCTTTAAGCAATAGTTGATGTCATTGAACCAATCGTGATTAGATTCGAGCGGGTTAGAGGCAAATTCTAAAGGAAAAGTTGTGCTAGAGTAGTGATTTGCCAGCGACATCGAGGTAAGTGCTTGGTTTAACCTTGACTTGAGGGAATATGAATCCCCAACTTAATTGCTATGTGAATTTGCATGTGTGTGGTGTATAAGTGAGGTGATGAGTATCTATGCACCACCAATTTATTTGTTGAACATGATCCATTTCCCCGTTTCCAATTTATTTGATTCATGGATTAATTGTTTTATGCTCATTAATGTCTTCATGACTACTTGGTTTCGTCAACTTGCTGTTAAATATTGTTTCAAGTGTTCTGGAAGTGTTGGTTGTTCCCTTTGTTTCATTGTGATACATAAACAAAGATGAGTTGGTTGACGGTGTTTTATTATATTATATATATTCCGTTTGGTTTCCTTGTGAAATGATAATTGATGAAGTTTATGAGTTGTATAGCTTTCTGGTTACAATTGTTGAGACAAAAATGTTGTGAAAGGATTTGACCTGAATTGTGAAAATTTTCATAAATAAAGTGATATGATATGTCTGGCGGGAGCGGGTTGCACGCCGCAACAGGAGCAATAAGGGTAATATATATATAGAGGAGCAATAAGGGGAGACAAGTGGGAGCGGGTTGCATGCCGCAACAAGGAGCAATAAGGGAGGACACTTATGTTTCACTGATTTTCAAAAACATAGATTTGAAAACTTACTATTTTACTTTACTATTTTTCATATTTTGCACTTGTATTTTATGTCAAAGTTTGGAAATTTGGAAAATTATGAGAGAATTGGTTATAACTGAGACCTGAAAAAGGTGGTTGAGTTATTTTAATTGTTGCTACAGTTTATTTTAGAACTTCCTTCTTTCTTTATTATACATTGTTCACATGTTATATTATAAAGGCCGGGTCGTAGCCTCGTCACTACTTTGTCGAGATTAGGCTCGACACTTACTCAAAACATGGGGTCGGTTGTACTGATACTACACTCTGCAGTTTTTGTGCAGATCTAGGTACTGGCCAAAGTTAGGAGATTTTAGTAGCTGTTATCATTTACTCGGAGATACGAGGTAGATCTGCTGGCGTCCGCAGATTTCTGGAGTCTTCTCTTTACCTTATAGAAACTGTTTTATTTCATTCAAAACAGAGATGCATTCTTTCAGCCCATTTAATTTTAGTATTCTTTAGTGGTTCGTGAATTGTGACACCAGACCCTGGGTAGTTATATAATAAGCATTAGTTCGTGGTTCGTCTATTATTTCGATTATTATTCCTGAATGCATTTATTAGAACGCATTAGAATTCGTGTTTATTGGGATTTGTTTATTCATTGTTTAAATAGTGTTAAAAGAAAATGATTAAATAAGTTCTAACATTGTCTTGCCTAGCAAGTGTGGTGTTAGGCGCCATCACGATCCCGAGGATTGGGAATTTGGGTAGTGACAGCAGGTCTGCAGGAAATATGTAACACCCCGTAAATTAGGCTTAGGTATAAATGAGTTAAAGGATTAGTAAGGTTATATTATGAACATATGAAGTTCTATAGGGATGATTATGGGTGAAAATAGTTGTTTCAAAATCAAGATGGAAAGTGAGATGCATAAAATTCGACAAAATCGACTAAGTTTGCAGAAGATCCGTTTTCCAGCAGTGTTTAGTGAATATGTGTAAGGAATCTTAGAAACCCAAAGCATGAAAGTTGTGTATCTTCGAAATAGCTTTCCAACGATATATTATGGATCCCTAACGGACTTCTGTGGAAAAGGTTATGCCCGTTTTAGAGAACTCTACGTCATATGTGCGCTTACTAGCGCGACCACTAGCGTGCCCGCGCTAATGGGGTTTTGTTCTGGCCATTTAGCGTGGCCAGTAGCGCGGGGTGGGCCTCCAGGTGCGTGGGGGCGCTAGTGGGGTGTTATTTTAAAGTTCTACTTCATCCCCCACACCCCCAAAACATAAAAGAATGCTCTAGGAAGGAAAACTCTCAAAAACCTAACTCCTTAAAGGTCCCTCCATCATCCAAGGTAAGTTCTAATGGTGATTTCAAGCTTATTTCAATTCCCCAACATCTTATTAACATGGGTAAACCCTCCATATCATTAGCTATTCAATTGGGACATCGTTGTTGAGAGAAGGAGCCCTAGAACTCGAATTCAAGGGGATTGGACTTCAAAGAGGTAATGTCTTCTCCCTCTAATTGATTCTAACATTGGTTTAATAATTATAAACCCTAGTTCATGAGATATGAGTTGATGGGTTTGATAGAAAAGTATGAACGGTTATAAGTTGGGTGTGTTAATTATTGGTTATTGGTTGATGGTGTTGTTTACCTTATGGGTGATAAAGAATAATGTAAATTATAACTATTTGAGACTCTAGAATTAATCTAAGAGCAAAAGAATGGGTTATTGGGTATAGAAACACCATTAATAAGGGCTATGAAGATTTATGTCACCAAGTGTTTGATAAAATGCCTAAGTTACCAAAACATGGCTATTGTTGCTAATATGAAATTCCTTTGATTTGCATTGATATAGATTAAAGTTGAAAGGGTTGGAAAACATTATATTACGCTCAAGTGCAGGAATTTAAGGTATGTGAAGCTAACTCTTTATGTTTGGGAATATATATGATTCTCCCTACTTCCATTCATTATGATTATTACTAGTTCCCTCAGAAAGTAATTATGTCATGTCCCATGAATAGTGGTAGAACTTCTATTCTCTAGATGGCATAGTTTCATAACCATTCGATATTCTATGAGTTTCAGTTATGACAAATCAACTTATTATGAGTTCACATCTCAGTCTAGTCTTATTCATTATTCCAGTATCATGATATTCGGTATGGTTCATTATTTCAGTATCAGGTATTGTAGTATGATCTTCAATTCATGATTCTAATATCCTGAATGTTGAACACCTGTATTTGGCCCTGAGGCCGCAGTTATATATACGTATACTTGGGCCCGAGGCCGCAACTGTGCACACACACACACACACACACACACACATATATATATATATATATATTATTGGGCCTGAGGCCACAATTTATTTATTTAGATAAACAGTTGGTTCATCATTCAGAAGAGAGAGTACTCGTAACCTTACTTTCTATGTTTAATTCAGTTATCAGTATCAGTTTCAATATTTTACAATTCTTTCCTTCAGTTGTCTCACATACAAGTACAATTCAAATGTACCGATGTCCCTTTTTGCCTGGGGCCTACATCTCGCGATGCAAGTAACGATTTACAGGTGTGATGACTCTGCTTGCTAGGACATCTCGTATCAGTTGTTGGTGAGCCCCAGTCTCTCGGGGCATTATCCCTCCATATTTCAGTCATTTTAGTGTTTTCAGTTAATAGGGTATACCGAGGACCTTGTCTCGGTAAACAGTAGCACCTCAGTATTCTTTAGAGGCTTCATAGACTATGGTTTAGTCAGTCAGATGTTAGCAGGCTTTTATGAGTTAGTATTGTCGGCTACTCGTTTGTACTTGCAGACTTTTCAGTTTTTTCCGCAATTATGATATTTCAGTTAGACTCTTTAGTAGTTAATCATGTTGTATATCTATATTTAGCTCACAGTTATACCGCATGTTGGTCCAGCCATGCTGTTGGTTCGCTCGGTAACATGTAGTCAGGCACCCAATGCCGTGTTACGCCCAGGACATGGTTTGGGGCGTGACAAAGATTGGTATTAGATCCCTAGGTTCAAGAGTCCTAGGGAGTCTATGAAGCCTTGTCTAGTGGGGTCACTTTTATGTGTGTATGCGAGCCATACGTGTAAACACTTGACCACCAAGACATCTAGGATTGTTCCCTTTCTTTCATATTCTAGATCGTGCAGTTAGAGCTATGCTTCAGGAATCTTTCTAACTCGTGCGAATTGCATATTTCAGAGAAAAATGCCTACAAAAAGGAAGTACACCAGGAGGGACTCAGCTCCTAGGCAGGGGGCTACAACGAATGTTACTCAAGAGGGTGACACTCCAGCTCAGGGGGTTGCATCGGGCTCAGTGCCCAGTGCTTCATACATGGATGTCAGGGGAGCTATCCAATTGCTCACCCGGATTGTTGCTACTCAGGCTCAAAGGCAGGGGACAAGTTTTGTTCAGGAAACGGGTAGTTGCGGGTCCAGTGAATTCCTCAACATGAAACCTCCAGTCTTCACAGGGTCAAAAAAAGATGAGGATCCACAAAACTTTATTGATGAGGTTCAAAAGATATTTCGAGTGATGCATGCTACGGAGACTGAGGCAGAAGAGCTTGATGCGTACCAGTTGAAGGATGTTGCCAACACTTGGTATGAAACATGGCAAGAGTCCCGAGGGGAGGATGCGACTTTTGCAACTTGGAAGGAGTTTGCAAATGTGTTTCTTGAGCATTTTCTACCCATTGAGGTTTTGGAAGCTAAGGCTTTGGAGTTTGAGAGACTCAAACAGAATGATATGAGTGTAAATGAGTACTACCTCATGTTCGTCTCTCTGGCTAGGTATGCTCCGGAAATGGTACGTGATATGAGGGCCAGAGTTAGGTGGTTTGTTTTGGGGCTTTCAGATGACTTGTTTGCGGATGGTAATATAGCTGCTCAAAATAATGACATGACCATCACTAAGATGGTTGCCTTTTTTCAAGGGAACGAAGACAAGTTGAAGGAAGAAGAGCGGCTACAGAGAGAGAAGAACATGGAATTCAGCAAGAGAGCTAAGTCTGTAGGAAATTCCAGCCACGGGGGATCCCAAACAGGAGGCAATCGCCAGTTCTTCAGGAAATCAAAATCAGGACCTGCTCCATCTTCAGCTAGTGCACCGGTTTGGAGGTCAAAGTTTAACAAGAAAAACCAGAATTTCAGAGAAGCAAACTCACAGTCACAGGCTAGTTTGGGCATAAATAGTTTCTTTGGGTTCGGTCAGCAGGGCCACCTCTTGAGGGATTATCCATCATCAAGGCAGAACAATGTAGGAAATGTAGCTCAGTCTACTAATTCAGCAGCCCCTCAACAAGGGCGTGGTGCAGGAAAGTCTAGTAATGCAGGCAGTGGTCGAAACCGCTTATATGACCTGGCAGACCGTCAGGATATAGAGGCTCGGGGAGATGTTGTCACAAGTATGCTAACAATATTCACTTTTGATGTCTACGCTCTTATAGATCCGGGATCTACCCTATCTTATGTAACTCCATATATTTCTAAGAAATTCGGGATAGAACCAGAAAAGTTGTGTGAACCTTTTGAAGTATCCACTCCAGTTGGAGAATCAGTTATAGCTAGATGTATCTATAGGGGCTGTCCAGTCAAAGTGTATCATCATCTTACTGTAGCAGACTTAGTAGAATTGGAGATGGTAGACTTCGATGTGATCATGGGCATGGATTGGTTAGAGTCTTGTTATGCCACAGTGGGTTGTAGAACCAAAATAGTAAGTTTTGATTTTTCCGGTGAACCAGTTTTAGAATGGAAGGGTGATGCAGTAACACCTAGGGGTAGGTTTATTTTTCCTATCTTAAAGCCAGAAAGATGATCTCCAAAGGGTATATCTATAACCTGGTTCGAGTTAAAAATACATATGTTCAGATTCCCCTTCTCCAGTCGGTACTAATTGTAAATGAGTTCCCATAAGTGTTCCCCGAAGATCTTCCCGGAGTCCCTCCTGATAGGGAGATTGACTTTGGAATTGATCTACTCCCCAGCACTAAGCCTATATCTATTCCACCTTATAGAATGGCTCCAGCAGAGTTGAAAGAGCTGAAAGTCCAGTTGAAGGATCTTCTAGATAAGGGATTCATAAGGCCAAGTGTCTCACCTTGGGGCGCACCGGTCCTGTTTGTCCGAAAGAAGGATGGGTCTTTGCGCATGTGCATTGACTATCGTCAGTTTAATAAAGTCACCATCAAGAACAAATACCCTCTTCCCAGAATAGATGACTTATTTGATCAACTTCAGGGTGCCCAGTGTTATTCCAAGATTGACCTCGGATCGGGATACCATCAACTGAAGGTTAAGGAAGTCCATATTCCAAAAACAGCTTGCAGGACTCGGTATGGGCATTTTGAATTTTTGGTAATGTCATTTGGTTTGACGAATGCACCAGCATCTTTCATGGACCTTATGAATAGGGTCTTCAATCCATATCTTGATCTGTTCGTTATTGTGTTTATTGATGACATCTTGATTTATTCCCGTAGCGAGACTAACCATGTAGAACATCTGAGAATTGTGTTGCAGACACTGTAGGGTCACAAGCTATATGCGAAATTTTCTAAGTGTGAATTCTGGTTGAAATCAGTAGCATTTTTGGGCCATGTCATCTCAGGGGAAGGCGGGAAGGTGGACTTTCAGAAAATAGAGGCAGTGAAGAATTGGCCTAGACCCACCTCAGTATCCGATATAAGAAGTTTTTTGAGTCTAGCAGGCTATTATAGGCGTTTCGTAAAGGTATTTTCTTCTATCTCGTCCCCTTTGACTAGACTAACTCAGAAGAAGGTCAAGTTTCAATGGTCGGATGTTTGCGAGAAAAGTTTTGAGGAGTTAAAGAAGAGGCTGACCTCAGCTCCAGTCTTGACGCTACCGGAAGGCCCACCATGCAATGACCATGTCATTGCATCATTCCCAAAATTTATAGTAAGGTGAATCAACTTGTGGTTTGGATATCCTACCAGCAATGAGACCTAGCTTATTTTTGGCAGAAAGTGTAGTCAACATTGTTTTACGCCAATTAGCAGAACCAGTTCCATCAAACGGGGGAAACACAAGATGAGTACTCGGACTATCTGTGAGATGTACATAAAAAAGGATAGTGAAATCATCAAAAACCCCAATTGTAAAAGATGATCCCACTTAAGAACTACCAATCCTGAAACCCTAGATATGCAAAGTTTACGAACAAACCCTAGGTAGAACAAATTAAATAAAAGAACCTGGCCTAAATCAAATCAAGGATTCTCTGAGTAAGAATCCTCAGATCATCACTTACTCCCTAAATAAATAGAATGACTAAAGATTCAAAGAAAGGTTTTTCTTTTGGTGAAAATATAAATAGGGGTTGAAAGAAAAGAATCTTTCGATTTAGAAATTAGAATTCTTTATTTGAATATTTTTTGAACCACAGACATGAGGTCTGAATATTAAGTATGAATCATAGCTCAAATAGTTTTTTTAATATATTTCGTATTTCAAATACTAGAATAAATATCTAACGAAGTATAACCATCTCTATCAAGATGATAGACCCATTCTATGTACTATCAATAGGATCAATTATAACAAGTCAGACACTCACACTCCGGAAATACAAAAACAAACAAATTTCACGATCGAACTACTAAAAGAAAGTAGAATGGACTAGAAATTGGAGCTAATGATCCATTTTGGACTCAAAATCAAATAGATTTAATTCATTGAAATTCAATCCAATAAAACGACCAGGGGAGGATGAGAGGAATATGGGATCAAAATGTCCCATCAATGAAGTGAGGGACGACTTTTGACTTTGCAAGAGTAGTTTCATCGGTGGAAGGGAGGGAGAAAGTTTGGAGCACCAATTCGTCTCATGAAAAGACTAACTTCCCAAATAATTGCCACCTTTTGATTGCAGCCAAGGCAAGAATGCCATGAATGGTCTTTAGCAACCTGAAGCAAATGTTTTCCCTATCTCTAAAGGGGTTCTACTCAACATTCATGAAGGAATCCTTTGGCTACTAATCTAGCCTTGTATCTATCTACCGAGCCATTTGCTTTATGCTTGTATTTGTCAATAATGTTGTGATAGAAACGAGTTATCGTCCTCCTTTGAGACCTAAGGGTGTAAAAGCCTTGAAATTTGTCGAGAAAACCAGCAACAAGGTGCGACGATCGTCGATCTAGAAAAACAACACTACTACCTTAAATTGACCTAAACATGTTAGAGAAACACCGCAGGAAACTGTAAAGTGACCACTAAAAACCTAGGACTCTACGAATACCGGTAGAATCGAATACCAGGAAACTAACGAAAAAAGGTCTCCAGTGGAATTAAACAAAACTACCATCGATCGAAAGAGCGAAGCCAAAATCGACGGATTTTAGACTCTAATACCATGTTAATATGAGAAATTATCTCACAATTTGCGATGAAATGAGAAAAACATTAACCATAACAGTAATGAGAAGCGAGAGAACAGAGAAGGCAAAAGTGGAAAATATTTGTTGACTCTCTTATTTCCAGAATATTCCAATGTATACATTTACAATACAAATGAAATGAATATAGTAAAAAATCTAAAACTGGGTCGAGTATACAATTGGGCCGCATCACGGCTAACGAAAACTATGCATGCCCAATATTGTCAACACTAATACTCTTAATTAATCATTTACTGCGCTCAAATTCTTTTCCAATATCATCTAGATATTTGTCGAAAAATGGACATCAAAAAATGGATAAATTACACAAATGATCATATAACCATGATATTTTCATCAATCATACAATAACTACGTTTGTAACACAAATATCAGACTTTCGCCAATTCACATAAAATTACAACTGGCGAAAAATACAACTTTGTGATATTTTTTTAAGAGTTAATTCCTTAGATGGTCACCCAACTTATGGGAATATTCAATCAAAGTCTTTTTTATTTGGTTTAGAACAATAAAGTTACTTAGTTATTTTTTTTGGAATTAAAAAATAATGACACCCATTTGGCATGCCATGTCACATTAAAATATATTTTTAAATGATAAAATTTCTTTAACATATGTTCTTTATATTACAAAGTTAACACTAATTACCTATTTCTTAAAAATCCAAAGGTTTTGATAACTTATTTTAATTTGTGTGTAAACGGTTTGCATGTATGCTTCCCTATTGATATACATTCCGGGGATTGATTTTTTAAATATAATTCTGAAAAAGGATTGGTGTATTTAGTTCTCGAAAATTCATTTTGGACAATAACAACTTCTGATTCGAGATTTGAAGGGAATACAATCGGAATTAGCACAATTATTTTATTACCTCCCACATATTTTTTATATTAAAAAAATGTCACGACCCAATTTCCCCTTCGTAAGACGTCGTGACGGCGCCTAGTCGCTACGACTAGGTAAACCTAATAACAGAATTAAAACAATGATTGAACATTTAATCTTCAATAGATACTATGTAATGGTAGAATTTCGTTCGGCATATACAAGTAAAACCAATACTCGAATATACATAATATTTTTCAAAACTCGGAATCACGAGTCACAAGTTCTAAGAAAAATTGTCTAACTCTCTCCTAGACATAGTGTCTAAAAGAGATAAGGAGGGAAAATTTTATAAGGGATAGAGAGGGACTCCAAGGATCTACGAGCGCGAGCAGGTATACCTTGAAGTCTCCGGTAACTGCGACGACTGCACTAGGGACGAGGCAGATAAGAGGTGTACACACGAAAGCATGTGCATAAAGGCGTGAGTACACCACAATGATACCCAGTAAGTGCTAAGCCTAACCTCGGTCGAGTAGTGACGAAATCATGTCAGGGCCCTACTGGAATATATATATATATATATATATATATATATATATATATATATATATATATATATA